>VZTM01019514.1:33998-55745 GCA_013400555.1 Jacana jacana
GGCTGGAACTACACTGATTCCATTACCCTGATCACTCCAGACAGGCTTGTGTTTCAGCAAGAGTTCAGGAGATTGCTATACCACTATCAATATGCTGTTTTCCTTTTACAAGTAAGCTGAAACCTATTACTGCCTAGATTTGACTAAGGAAAGGGAAAAGTTTCCTAACACACAGAATTCCAGCTGCCATCACTGCAATCACACATGCTTGGTGTCCAAAATCATAAATGAACAAAATGGCCCTACTGGGATCATGAGACCCAACGATAAACAAACCAGTGACTACTTCCCATAGTAAATCTGTGTGTATTGTTAATGGCCAGGAATAAAGACTGAAGAAGCACTCTTTCTTTTTTTTCTTTTTAATTCTTTTAATGCCCTCGGAGAGCTATCTTTGTGAAAACTCAAGTCCCCTACAGTAACATTTAAAAGGCAGATAAAGGGCATTCAGATAAAAAGACAGCATGTGTTTCCTTATCAGTCAGTTTTGTTGGATCTGGCAATTCAGATTCTGGAATAGTCCTTTTGGTTCTTCACTTCTGACATCATTGTTAGGAAAAATTACAGCTTCTATAAAGTTCCTCAATACATGGTTCATAAAGTGGTTTGTATGTAACCCCTTAAACACCAAGCCTTATACAAATTTCTCTTGAAAAAGAAAAAAAAAAGAGTATATCATCACTATATTAATATGTGACATTTTTAGAACACAGTGATGTTTTGAATCAGAGAAGTGTTATTATTACGGAGCAGAAAATGGTCTTTTGAGCACACATTTTTAAAATGCTTCATAGATCAAGTATTACTGCACTCCAGCATCTCTTTTGCAAAAAATAGATATTGAATTCTGAAATGAAATGCATGGCTAGGGGGAAATTGGAATTTGAAAGTGATCACATAACTGTCAACTGAATGATGTTTTTTCAGTCACCTCAGGATTGAAACGGCTTATGGAAAGAGGAGTAACTCAGGGAGGTGAGCAGAGAGGTACAAAGTCTTTGTCTGTGGTGGTGTTGCTAAATGCATTTAAGGCATGTTTTGCTGTCCTTTCTTTGAAGGTCAGTCATGACTGACGATTTGTCAGGGAGTTATTTCTTATTTGGCTCTGCATCACAATAAACTGGTGGAAAATACCTTTAGTGAATACAGTGCTTTGAATCGAGTATGTGGTAGAAGCATCACGAAAAGTATTGTGGGTATACATCAAGACCACTGATATAATAGAATTGAGTAGTGTAGAAAAGTGGTTGACAGCATATGTTATATCTATGTTTATTCAAATGTGAATTGAAACAGATTTACATTTCAGCCTTTATTAGCTGTTGGAGAATAGTAGTGGAATGTCTGCTTTGTACAGATTTGGCTGAGGATATGCATTTTCCTTGGGAATGGTCATTGTGTAATAAATTGTAGCATAGAAATCAATGGCAATATAAATCAAGATTTTTACTTTTACAATATGCTAAAGTAAATTTTACTTGATTTATACAGTGTCATTGTGTCCAGGTTTGAGGTAAAACAGACCAATTTTCTTTTTACAGTTTTACTTTTTTAGCCAGGCCTCTTCTAACTAAACTCTGAAATTAACAGCCTATTGTTCGGGAACTGTTCACTCTCACAGTGATAAGACCTGATTACATCAAGGAAAGGTGCAGAGAGGCCCTTGCTTATAGTCATGGCTATAACAACCAAGGTCAGGAAATTTTGTTCTTTGCCCTGTTGGAGGGTCAGAGTGGAAAAGCGCAGAGGGGTCACATCTGTAAGGAGGAGTGGACAGGACAGGTGAGCCAAACCTGACCAACTGTGGTAGTCCATCCCATCCCATCTGCATCATGCTCAGTATAAAAGCTGATGGATCGAAGGGTCAACTCTCTTTCTTCAATGGCCAAAGGCCTGATAGGAGAAGAGAGATCAGTTAACTGAGAACAAGAGAAAGGATTTGACTGTTGGTAGGACAGTTTGGAACATCTAAGTCTGGCCTAGAAATACATTCCCTGGCCTAGAAACACAGTCAGTGCTCAGTTGTGCTTGGTTTTCTGTTTAATGGCACCTGAATGTGGAGACACTAAGGGTGCCCTTGAGCAGTGGTATCTCAGAGTCAGGAGGACACCGTAACTCAGCGCTGACATTGACCCTCCTCCTGTCATGTAACACATTTCCCAGCACTGGGAGTCCAAGGGACTCTTTGATTAGAGATGGCCAGCTCTGTGCATTGATGCTAGGACTTGGCAAGCTAACTCTGTGCCCAGTACACCTACATCATGATCTTAGTCTGTTATATTGTTACTTTATTAGGGTTTTTTTCATTATCCACAACATGCCTTAGTACCTCACTCTGAAAATTCTGGAGAATTAGAATTAATTATAACAACACCCCACTCTAACTCTTAGAAATAAATATGGTTCCTGAAAATAAGTTGCCTTTTTCTTAGCATATTTGCCACCACCACAAAGATGTGCTCTTCATACTGAATAATATTATTGTAAGACTGAATCTTTTCTATTTTTAGAACCAATATTATAAATCCAGCTCTTTTTAATTTTTTTTAATGATATTTTATTGAAACAACAATTTGACATAGACATGTACCACTTTGGCGAAGTAAACTTGTAGTTTAAGCCTCCAATTCATTTCAGCATACATTTTATGGCCCTATTTCATAAAAGAGTGCTGCAAAATGTTTATTTTGGCCATCTTCTTAATGAGATTAGATTCCAGGGAGAAAACTACTAAAGATGATAAAATAAGATTTTAAATTAGTCCATGATATATAAGAAAAGTAAAAAGAAACAAAGAAAAGTGTATTTTCTGCATTGTTCCCTTGTTTTTACTGGCAAAGACTGTGCATGCAAGAAACTGCCTAACAGGTCCTCTAAATTTCTGCATTTGAAAGAGGAAACAAACTTACTTGCCATTACTCTAAGAATGGCCATCTTACTTGTGTTACCTTACCATGCAGCACTTTGAAGCATTTGGAAGTGTCTGAACAAGACAATACTTCATTCTATAAACACAGTCCCATCGTTCTTGCTGAGCAAGTTAAAGTAGAACACAAGTGATTTTCATTGACCAGGGGAAGATAGTAATTCAAATAGAAAAAAATATGACTAAAGTAGCACTGCTCTGCAAGCATTTTTAATACATCGGGCCCTCAGCCTTCTAAAATTAATTAATGCTTTAATGAAAGTTGTCTGTTATCTGACTAACAAATTTAGTTTTTCTAATATCCAGCTACCCTGGCTTTCAATTAAGTCTCAAAGAGCCAAGAACTGATGAGAATGGACACCATAAATGATTTATGGATGTCCCACTTTGTGTATGGTACATTTATTATTCTACTTGATGCATCCATATGGTTTTCTAATTCATTCATTACTGAAACCCTCACATTACAGTTATTTCATTAAAGGTTATGTCCATTTTCAGGCAGATTCTTAGGAAGTACATTTAAAAATTAAAGCTACAATCAAATTTTTAATTTAGAGTATGGATTTCAAATTATCTATCTATTTAATTATTGTCCTATTACCTATTTCTAGAGGGGTCAGTTTTTGTTGAGTTGAGTTTGTTTTTCAATTTTCCTGATCTATATTCAATAGCTTTCTTGCTATTTCATGACCGAGATAGTGTTTTAGATTTGCAGGTAATGTTTCCTTATTCTCCCAAGTCTCATCAATAGTCTCTTCTTCCAACCACAAAAGTATATATACAACACATCAGAGAGATCTTCTTACAGCTAATAATCACCCTCCTTCCTCCCACCCCAGTCATCCTTTAACAGAGTATTTCTACCAGGGTCAATCTAGAGACTCTTATGGACAAATTGTAACTAGTGTAGCTATAGTTTAAACAAAAAAAGACTGGGAAAGTAACCGTTTTTAATTTTCAAGTTAATTTCTATTGTCTGTATACACTTTTACTGTGGCTAATTAGGCAGAACCTCAGCATCCTGTAGCACCATTCCAGAGAAAGCCTATGACAGAGGATTTGGGGACAATGCCCGCTTCAAGCTTATTTACCATTTTAAGACAAGGAGCATAATTTCTATAGTGTTTATTTTTATTTTCCTAAAGAATGCAAAGACTCTGAGAGGGCAGTATTTAAGGTCATTCTTGTGCTTACCCAAAACATTTGTTTTAATGACCTGTGAGCTCAGAAGTCTGCACTACTATAGAAATACATGCTACAGTACCTGAAATTAAACTGAAATTAAACTTATAAGATGAAATCGTTCTTATTACATGCAATTGGAATATATCTTTTTGTAAAGGTTAGCCTCCAGAGCTGTGCTCTTAATTAGACAATGTGTTATGTGTAGCAACAATTTGGCTAAACAGAACAGAATAGAAAGACAAAGTGTTATCAGAACCCAACAGGACTGTAACAGAAGCGATCCTCATTTCTTTCAGTGTGTTTTCAAAAAGAAATCAAGATTACTAGTGCAATTACTACCAGCAAAAAGATAACCTCTTATTCTAAAAACCCCAACAGGAAAAAGAGAAAAAAAAAGAAATAAAATTCAAACAATATGTCCTGGTTTGAGGTAAAACAAAACAATTTTCTGTTTTACAGTTTTACTTTTTTAGCCAGGCCTCTTCTAACTAACTAAAGTCTGAAATTAACAGCAAATTGTTCAGAAACTCTTCACCCTCACAGTGATAAGACTTGATTATACCAGGTGAGGCCCTTGCTTCTACTTATGGCTATAACAACCGAGGTCAGGTAATTTCGTCCTTTGCTCCGTTGGAGGGTCAGAGCAGAGAAACGTAGAGGGGTCACGTCTGTAAGGAGGGGTGGACAGGATAGGTGACCCAAACCTGACCAACTGTGGTAGTCCATCCCATCCCATCCCATCCCATCCCATCCCATCCCATCCCATCCCATCCGCATCATGCTCAGTATAAAAGCTGAGGGATCGAAGGGGTCTCTTGTTCTTGGGTAATTGATGTCTCTTCTCCTATCACACTACCAGTTTGGCTGGCTAGCTAGCAGGCCAGGTGTGTTCAGTGCTTGGCAGTGCATTCTCTCTCAAAAGTGAACATCAAATTCACTTTTGCTTTCTATCATTAGCTTTCAGTAGACTGTGAAGCTAGCTTGGCTTACAGCTGTAGGCTTTCCTAGGGGCTAGCCAAAATTTCCTTGCATGCCCTGTTTGACTCATGGGTTGACAGTTGACAAGTCCTCATCTGTTATGAGCACAGTCCTATATATCCTTTTCTTTCAAGGTAAGAGGCTTTAAACAAAGAATCCAGTGCTTTTGGCATGCTGCATATTCATCTCTTGATCAACCACTGAAGAAATTAAATACATCAGAAATATGTATCTGCTGCATGAAAGAACTGTTCAATCACTGTGGCCTCATTAATGTCTTGTGTGTCCAGGTGATCCCACTTTTTGCCAAACACAATTGTATAAATTTGGCAAAGGTTGCTAGCTTTTCTTAGTTGTCTTAATGTTGTTATAACCTTCTCCGTCCATTGTTCTACTGCTATTGATCTTTGCTCTCTTGGGCACATTACTGTTATTGTAGTTTCTTCAGTTGTAATAGAAAGGCACTGACTATAATCTTTGGCTGCAATATATAGTAATTTATTTTCTTGGCTCATCTACTTTAACATATAAGCCATATCTTTGTGTTCTTAAATTGTACTCTGCCTGAAGGCTGACTGACTCTGCCTCTATCTTTGGCTTTCTTTCCCATGTTTCTAATTGTGGGCTTCTTTCAAAATTCGTTTGAGGCTGATGCAATGCAAAACTACCTTCACTTTGATATCACATCAACTGCCAACTAGCTCTCTAACAGCATATTAGTTATGGAATGGTTCACCCATTCCTTGAAACAGTTGAACTGTACAGAAGGCTGATCAAGAACCATTGAAACTAAGTTTTCTGAGTCAAAAGCTCAAGGCGGAGGTATCTCAAATACAAAGTTTCTTCTTAAAGAATTTTGAGTTTTGAGGTAAATTTTTGAGATTAAAAAAATTAACTGGGATAAAATGGAACCATTTAGACACTTGGGAGGCAAGCAGGAAAAGAGAGTCATGCATCACAAAATGGCCAAGATCCTAGAACTCAAGGCATAGAGCTGCAAAGGATGCTCAGGTTCAAGTTCTTTTTTTACCACATACTGGTAGTAGCCAAGACTTACAAGAAGGAAATTAGTTAAATCATCCAAGTCGGGTTATTTGGTGTCTGTTTAAATTTTAGGATAGGTTTGAGACAGGCTCCTGCAGGGGATGTTTTCAGTGTACTTGAGATTGGTCTTGCCTTCAATATATGGAAGTTCCAGAAGGCCAAGTCTCTTTTAGACACTGAAATACTTTGCTCTCCTTTTCAGATCAATTTTTATTTAATTATTGGGACTGAGTGGAGTCTGTGGTGTTGGTGGAAAAATATTTGTGTGGAAGTCTAGTCATTCAATTAATCATGTGGCATACAGAGGACAAAGCAATAATTCTTTTTTCTGAAGCATATACAGATCAGGGACTTGAGCTGAGGTCTCTGATAACCAATATAAAACTCTAACCGCAGATCTTTGCTTGGTTTGAAGTAAATTGATCTTCTTCAGGTCCTGAGCAGGTTAGCCCTTAGTGAGATTATCAGCAATATTTCAGCAGTATAAGACACTCAGATTTGAGAAGAAATTCTGGGGATGGGAGCTGGAGAAAGAAGCTATTCTTAGCTGTTCCTTTGCTAACAGCCTGTACAAAATCAGGAGGTGCTGTATCGGCACGAGTCTCAACACATTATCCTGATAAGGTTATACTGAGTTCCTCACAGAACCAAGATAGCATGGACTTTCTCCAGCCTTGCTAGTGGAAAATAAAAAAAAAAAGTTGAGGGTAACACTGTAAAGTAAAAATTCAGACAAGAATTTCTGTACAGGGAGATAAGGCCACATGCAGTCCACGTGCTTTATTTGGTAAAGTGGGAAGGCAGAACCTGATTTTTAGTGGCAATACCAGCCAGTTTACATAATGAGAAAGGAATGAATAAAACTTTAGTGTGGAGAATCTAGCACACTCCATTATTCTCAGTTTGGAAAGATCACTTATTATCCATGGAAGCCTTTTCAAAATTCACCATATATAATTGGAAGTCATTTAGTTAAAAACATAATGTCAACTAGACAATTATTTTAGCCAAACTTGCACTATGTTACTTCTGCGTTGTTCATTCTTTCCTGAATTATATTTTCTACTGGGACTTACAACCTAATACTACTGATGTGAATTGATGTGCAACTTATAAGAGTCCTAACTGCTTGATAGGTTTTATGTTGCCCAATATAAAACTTGCAGTTCTCTCCATTTAATCAGGCGTGTAACATATTCAAAAGCATTGATTCAGAAGAATGTTGCTGCAGTTTTCATATATTCTTCATTTTTTTTTTCATCCTTTTCTGTTTTGGCAAACCATTCAGTGCTTACCATGCAGTATTCCCTACCCCTTTTTATCCTTCTCTTTCATTCCTGTAATAAGTTTGTGGGGGTTCTGGCCCTCAAAATACCTAGTCTGTAGTGCCTACTTAAGACTTACGTCTCAGCATCCATTCAAACAGTCCCTGATGACTCTGTTCTTTCATCTGTTCCCTCTCTGGCTCTGCTGTGTGCATGGTTATAATAATCCTTTAATCTTTACTTCATCCAACTCTTGTCTTGTCTTTCTTTTTTTTTTTAACATGTGCTTGGGTTTCAAGTGATGATAGGGCAACTACCTAATCTTACCCCAAATCTTTCATAATAAATTTGAACTTGGAAATATAATTTAAATTTGCGTTCCTTGATCATGCTCCCATATTGCTTCTGGAAATGAAGCTCTGCTTTTTTCCTTGGCATCCCACATTGGTCTTCTGCACACTTCTGCTGTGCACTCATGCATTTTTAGAATCATAGAATCATTTAGGTTGGAAAAGACATTGAAGATCATCAAGGCCAACTGTTAACCTAGCACTGCCAAG
Organism: Jacana jacana; assembly: GCA_013400555.1. Classification (NCBI taxonomy): domain Eukaryota; kingdom Metazoa; phylum Chordata; class Aves; order Charadriiformes; family Jacanidae; genus Jacana; species Jacana jacana. The sequence goes on from VZTM01019514.1 coordinate 41,960, forward strand.
TCCACAACTGAGCCGTGTCCCTCAGGATCATATCTATGAGTCTTTTAAATACCTCCGGGGTGGTGACTCCACCACTTCCCTGGGCAACCTGTTCCAATGCCTTACAACTCTTTTGGTGAAGAAGTTTTTCCTAATATCCATTCTAAATATTCTCTGGTGCAACTCAAAGCTGTTTCGTCTTGTCCTATTTTTTGTTATTTGGGAAAAAAGACTAACCCCCACCTCGCTACAATCTCTTTTCAGGTAGTTGTAGAAAGTGATAAGGTCTCCCCTCAGCCTGCTTCTCTCCAGGCTGAACAACACCAATTCCCTCAGCTGCTTCTCATAAGAATTGTGCTCTAGACCCCTCAGGAGCTTTGTTGTCCTTCTTTGGATGCGCTCCAGCACCTCAATGTGTTTCTTATACTGAAGGGCCTAAAACTGGACATGGTACTCACAGTGCAGCCTCATCAGTGCTGAGTACAGGAGGACAACCACTTCCCTAGTCATGCTGGCCACGCTGTTTCTGATACAGGCCAGAATGCTGTTGGCCTTCTTGGCCACCTGGGCATATTGCTGGCTCATATTCAGCTGGCTGTCCACCAACATGCCCAGGTCCTTTTTTGCCAGGCAGCTTTCCAGCCACTTTTCCCCAAGCCTGTAGCACACTACATGGGGTTGTTGTGACCCAAGTGCAGGACCCAGCACTTGGCCTTGTTGAACTTTGTACATCTGGCTTTGGCCCATCAATCCCCCTGTAGAGCCTTCTTACCCTCAAGCAGATCAACACTTCCTCCCAACTTGGTGTCATCTCCTCACACCTTCTCATTCTTATGCTCTACTGTTCTATGCTCATTTTGCATCTCTTCAGTGATTCCTCTTACCCCAGACTACTACCAGGGTCTTGGCTTGCTTTGTTTTTTTAGTCATCTTCACCTTTGTCTTTATTTTCCCCTTTGTCTTCTGCTCCTTCCTTTAGTCTTGTAGCCTCAGACCATTTTACTGATCTCTTTTTCCTCTCCATTTTTACATAGTTCCTAGCCCACATGTCTCTCATTCCCTTGATAGTCTTCCCTTCTGTTGTACTTGCTCCTTTTTTACCTAAGGCCTTACCATTACCAGATCTCTGACAACATAGTGGATATGCAGCCATTTTCTTGCACTGTATGTAATGTGCATCATATGTGCATCATTTCATCATATATTGTGGCAGTGTGGCAGGTGTTCTCAACTCTGGTTTTAGTCAGCTGTTTTGGTGTGAGTGTTTATTTAGCATTATTATTTATTTTAGTCATGGCAAATAACTGCTGTGGCTCACTGTTGGTATTTCTAAACCTATTTGCCTGTGTTAAGCTAGGAATAACCAACCAAAGAACATTCCTGTTGTTGGTGTAGGGTTGTCCTGCTTTTGCAGTGCTTCACAGACTTCTGGATTCCAGGTGCTGTGGGGATATGATGATATAAGTGATTTCTGAAAACCCCATTTAAACTTGTGAACAAAATATAAGCCCAATATTAAAATTCTATATTTTTTGTAAAGTTTTTGAGAAAAGTATATATTTTCACTTGGAAAATCTTCATGTTTACCACCTGAGCTGTGACTAAAAGAAACTAAATTAACATCTGCTCAAAGATGATAAAAAAGTTACCAAAATTTAAGTAGGTATTAATTTAAGATTAATTCATTGTTAGGTCAAATCTAATGTCAAAGGTCACTTATCATATAAAAATGTGCAGTATTTCTTAAGTGTAGTCCACTGAATAGATTGAATTTCTACTCCGTGGAGATTTGGTGGAAAATGTCTAATACATAGAAAATACATAGAAAAAAACCCAAGTAACGAAATCGTCCACCAGATGTCCCTGTTCTCATAGGTGGTAATGAACAATATTTAGTCAACTGTCTAATTGCTTTTATTAAAGGCAATTTACACATGGTGTACGTATTTCCCAAGTCTCTGTTAACCACTGTGTAATAAGATCATGAATAAATGGCAATTACATTAACAGTATTTGAGAGGTGTAGTTATGAGAATTAATTACAGGATTTAACTTTTCAGTTTCTCCTTGCCATCTCACTCTTGTGTACTTTTTCTTCCCTTGGAAAACCGTCTTTATAACTCTTTGCATGGTAGAAATTATAAATATTGATGTCTTGTATTTTGAATTTATGTTAAGTTGTATATGTATGTATAGTTAGTCATATAAATATTAGCAATCAATAAATTCTATCTATAAAAGACTATGTTACTAGAACCGACATAACTAGTGAGTTGAAGTAATGTGGCTTGTGTGGAGCTTGCTTTTAACTTTAGGAGCTATTGGAGCAGACTCTAGTCATGGTGTCTGCATTCATACAGGGTACATCATTTCTGCCAGCTGCCCTAGTAGCATGCTATAAGCCATCCATGCATGTTTAGGGGCTACAGCAGGACTGTATCTCTTCTAGATTAGGAATAGGCAACTGCCCTCAAATCTGTAGATAGCCATCTACTTGACCATACCCACGGTGGGAACTGGGCAAGTCTGCCAACATGTGTGTCCTTAAGCATTGCAGCAGCATTTGAAGACCTAACCTGACTTTTTAGCAATGCCACAACACAGGCAGGACACCTTGTCATCCCATTCCCTGGGGTCACTAAGCCACCAGAATAACACCTGAATCTCTGCTGGGAGCAAGGCCCTGGTATGACTGAGAGATCTCACCCCAGGCGTTCACTCTGACAGGTCTCCACTGTTGTCTATCCTTGGAGAGAGCAATAAGTACTGGCAGGCCACCTGGTCCGAGGGTCCATGTCCAAGCCTTCCTTTCATTTTCTGTGTCAGTGCCACCATGTCAATAGCCCAGGTTGGTGAGGTGCAGTCCTGGCAAGCTCTGCAGACCTTCCCCTACAGGTGTGCTATTGCGTATCATGACAGATACTACAGATGGCCAAGGCCTAGCTGACCACAGAGGCTGCCTGGCCTCCTACCTCCTCTCTGCTGAGGGGCTATTGCTGCCAACAGCTGGCATGCGGAAGTACAGACACCCATAGGCAGGGAGCAGCACTTTGGCTTGGAGTGACCTCCCTTGGGGTACAAAGGAGGTACATCTCTTGGGAAAAGCCATGTACCTTGTGCTGCAATAGCTGACCTGGGTCATTTCCTCTCCCTTTTGCTACAAGGAGCTAGTGAATGATGACAGGAATCAAAGAGGGCTTCTTGGGTAAGGCTGTGTGGGAAGGGCACAAGACATTTGTGTTGTGAGGGCCTGGGAGAGACACTCAGCAGACCCAAACACTCTGCAGTGTTGACATCCCTGAAGCGATATGAGGTGTCTTGGGAGCTGTCATGTGGACCTTGCTTTGGGCCTGAGGTATTCTTGCAAGAATACAAACAGATTAGCATCCGTAAACTACAGGTCTACCGAGCCAAATCTTGTGCATCTGCTAAGCAATACACACCCGTGGAAATCCCACCTCAAATAAAGGAAAGGTCTTCCATTTATTCTCAAGAGTAGTCCTGTTTCATGCAATTATGCTGGTGCATATTCACAAGAACGCATCCTGTATTTAGTCCTGATAAGTTATATTAAAAATGTAGACATAATTATAATTATATAATTGCAGTTGTCACTCTGTAGATGTTGTGCTTGGAAATGAGTTACTTGATTAGAATTTTTTATTTTAATCTTGATTTTATAACCATTCTGTTGCTTTTTAACTGTAGTTACAAAGGTGCATAGCCTTGAACATTTTCGTTGAACATGTATGAATTTATAAATGGGCATTTCTGTTGTCTTCTGCTTTTTTAAAAAAATGAATGGTGCCTAAAAAATCCTTGTTAAAACTAGGTAAATGTTTAATGCCGATTAAAAGTGCTTTCTGACAACGATGGTAGAGCAAATTATACGATTTCTGATGTTTTCCAGTGTGGTTGTGATTCTGTCTGTAGTATATGCATGTGAGTGCCCTGACTGTGAGCAGTTATGTAAGTTTTCATATTAGCTACAGAGATTGATTCATCAGTAGGAATTCTGTCTTAATAAGACAACTGCCTTCTGGTGTCTAAGTGCTGTAAGCTTGTTTAAGTAAGGGGAAATCAGTGGGAGATAAAAGAGGCAGGAAGAGAGTCAGAAAAAAACAGATTTCTTAAGTAATGTGAAGAAAATAAGCTACTTTTGAAAGCAACAGCCATCCCTATCTTGTAGGATGTGCTAGGACTTTGCCCTTCCTAAATGAAGATATCAACTAACAACTTACATTTATTACATAAAAATATATCTTGTATTTATGTATATTTGTGTGTATGTATTTCAAAATGGCATAATGCACAGAAAGTTAAGTGTTTTCTTTTGACTTTTTGATTACAAGTTTTTTCTTCCCATAAGGTATTATCATCTCTCAAAAAACTATCAAACAAAAATAAATGAATGCTTATTGCCACAGCCCAGGAAACAAGGCATGAAAGATCATTCCAAGACTGAGTGTTAGAAAATGCTCCTCAAATTTTCAAATCCATAGACCAATACAGGCATAATTTATTTTAAAAAAAATCTCCTAAATATATTAATTTTTATTGAAGTATTTTCTGTTTGTGATATACTGTGATGTTAATGTAAAGTAGCTCTCAGGAAGAAGTTTTAGTGGAAGTAAAAGGTTTTACATGCATTTTAGCCCAATTGAGTCAAATTTATTTCAGTCATCTGAGCTAACTATATAACTTAATCCTGTTACTTTATTTGCAGTTTCCTGGATTATCTCTAGCTCTAATCTCACAAAGTACCATGTTTCTTAAACTGCTTGCCATGTGTTGGGGAAAGGCATTGCATGAAAAAGATAGAGACAGCAAATTTCTGTCTTCAAACAAAAATTTCTTGCACAACTTCCTTAATTTGGATGTAGGAATGTACACCACCTACTGTAAAGGCAGTAATGAAGTCTGATTATGTAAGTACTTGTAATTTCTAAATTGACTTTTTCCTTAAGCTTAGAAGGAATGGTATAAAATAGGCAAAGGTCACCACCAAGTTGTGACTTAACTGTATTTTAGCAGTATATTGATAATGCTGAAGTAAAAGGGCTCTTGTCTGGAGTACTAGAAAATGTTCATAATGTCTTATGCTTCTAATGAGCTAAATTTCAGTTTACAGACCAATCTAGCACTGATTAATTCTACAATGATGGTAATTATGAAATAATACTTGTGCTAATCTTCTATAAAGTGTATATCATACAAACATGGGTGTTAGTCAGCAATGCCATTTTTCAATAAAATTACTTCCATAACACTCTTTTTAGAGGAGTTAAAATCCTCTTACTCTGACTTCTTAGAATTGTGTTTACTGTCTTTAATCTGGTAGAGCTTTATGAGGAGAGCTGACAGTGGATTTTTAAAGTCAGGCAAAAATATAGGCAACAGAGGAATAGTTTTAAGTAACTACTAACAATATACATTTGATTAACAGTAGCTTATATGCTATTGAAAAGTCAAAATATGGCTAGAAAAACTATGGAACAGTTCAGCAACTTTGAGTATTATCTATATGATGCCTTTACAGTGGAAAAAAGATCTTGGATAATACATACACTATACGCTCATTTCCAGTGTAGCGATAAAAGGCTTGTGTTCATTGGTAGATTCTGCCTACACAGAACTCAGTACATATGAAAATGAAAGCTACAGGCCAGCAATGAGCATCATATTGCAGCGGATGAACATGGATCATAGAAGAGACTGGATGAGCCCTGTCTGCTTCTACATTGTCAGTTTAAGTCTTCTGAATTGACCATGAGTGCATCATATTGAAGCTCTCAGATTTCAGCGAGAATGAACAGCCACATTTTTTTGTTTTGAATAGCTGTTGAGGATTACATCGGTGGTGCCTGAATATCTTTCTGATAGCTATGATACTGGCTGTTGGTCAGTGTGATGCAGAGCTCTGTCTGAGACCTCCCTGATGGAGTCATCAGACCAAAGAGCTGCCCAAAATGCAGTTTGCCTTCATTTCTTGTCTTGTCCTTTCTTCCTTCCCATAAGGACTAACAGCACTCATGATACGCTTTTTCAAGACAAACTTAACGCCCGATTTTCAGTGAACAAATCTGTTTACATTTGGCTTTGCTCCATCAATGACAAACAATATTAAGTCTATTAAATAGCATCTTGGTATTTTAGAGCATTTGTGCATAAGTTTTGCAAAACAGTGCTTGAAGGTTGTTTACACAATGAAAAAGGCAATTCTCCCAACTTAGCGTATTAGTTATTTCTCATAACATTTGGATCGCAGTCCAAGATAGATGTAATATATTCACAAAGGCAAAGATCCAGGAAAAAACCTTTCCTTCAGCAGAGTAGCTGAAATGAACAAAATGTTCCTGGTTCTTTAATTGCTTTTCTTTCTATGACTTGCATGTCACATAATAACATGAAATAAAACAAAAGTGCATCTGCCTAATCTTGTAGCACTCATTCAAGCTGAACTCCCACATACTTCAATTTCAACCTCTGCCTATTGGTTGTGCTACAATAATAGAGGTGAAATACCTTTGACAGAAGCAGTACTGGAGAAGGTGGCATGTGGGAGAACATTAGTATACTTGGGTAACCATGGCCATGTCAAACACTTTGTTTGATTCAGTTTTGGGGAGGAGGTTGGAAGAAGAACGTTCTTCAGAGAAGGTCAGATCTCTGCCCCAGAGCCTGCTGCCTTTGGAACAAGGAGGCTGCCCAACACATGTTTTCTCTAACTACAGCCATGAATCTGTCAAGGTGCACTCATGTGTAAGAGGCTACCCCACTCTTTGATATTTTAGGCAAGCACCTGCATGTTTTCAATCTCCATAAATATTATTCTTCTCAGCAATCACTTGCTGGTTTGTCACACAGGCCCCTTAGAAGCCAGAGTAGCAAATAAGGATTTATGATGCGTATTGCAAAGAACTAACTGTAAAGAAGCCAGATCAGGTACCGGAAGCAGTGTGGCCATCATAGCAAAGTAACCATGGCTGTGATGAACTTCTATGTTTCAGGAAGCTATTTGGGTTTCTCTACCATGCCATGACTCAACAGTTGCTGTCTGTGGACATTTGATGCACAGGAAGGACGATGTGGCCATAAAACCTCTTTTCTTCTGGTGCTTCAACACCAGCGTGAATGGTGTCTCCACATATCCTCTGAGACATAAAATAGCAAAATAAGGCCTCTGTCATAAACAGGATATCAAAATTGTTACATTATATATATATGTGCTAGATAGTATATGTTTATTAATAATCATGAATAAGAGGAAAATTCATTTTTAATTTTCTGAAATGTATTAAACATTAAAAGATGGAATGAAATTCCATTCAGGAGCTTCAGCATAAAATGAGTTGCAGTACCCAGTGGAAGATGTTGCTTTATTGCTCATAAATTAAGAATGAGTACTTTCTGCATGTGTTTGGTTATTATTTTCTATGAAACAATTGCTAATTGTTAGTAACTTAGTAAAAACTACCAAATACTAGTCTGGCTAAATATTTACTGGATAAAAAACAGGGAACAGAATCTAGGACTTGCCTGCTTCTCTGCCTAAAGCAGACACTAAATTGCAGAGTCACAGTCACATTTGTTCCTTATCTCTTCCTTCAAAAATCTGGTCTTCTCATCTATACACTGAAGTGGCTTCGAACGGGTGGATGGAGAATGGTGGAAGTCCTAGAATAACCTCAGGCTTATTAAGACAGCACCCATTCTTGGGAAATGTTGCTTGAAAGCCTCCTTATAAAAAGAATATTAGACCCACATCTTTTTTCTTTGGATGACATCCCTAATCCCTAAGTTACTAGAAGGAAGTAATTACAATAGCACCCATTTTGTATTGGGTGTAGAAATGGGATAAGCATAAGCAAGCAAGCAGAGTCCTCCCACAGCACTCCTTCTGATGTGAAATAGGGTTTAGACCATGCCACTGCCCACAGTGATCTTATTTTGGTCACCAGCTCCAGCACAGAGTTTATGCATGACTTGACTGTTTATGCCTTGATTTCCCCTACATTCAGTCAGGAAGGACATGAACCTCCTGGAACAGGTCCAGCAGAGGGCCACTGAAATGATCAGAGGGCTGGAGCATCTCTCCAATGAAGACAGACTGAGACAGTTGGGGTTGTTCAGTCTGGGGGAAGACTTATAGCAACCTTCCAGTACCTGAAGGGGGCTACAGGAGAGATGGGAAGGGACTCTTTATCCCGGAGTGTAGCAATAGGATGAAAGGTAATGGTTTTAACCTGAAAGAAGGGAGATTTAGGTGAGATGTTGGAAAGAAAATCTTTACTGTGAGGGTGGTGAGACACTAGAACAGGTTGCCCAGAGAAGTTGTGTCTGCCCCATTCCTGGAGGGGTTCAAGGTCAGGCTGGATGGGGCTTGGAGCAACCTGGTCTGGTGGGAGGTGCCCCTGCCCAGGGCAGGGGGGTTGGAACTTGCTGATCTTTAAGGTCCCTTCCAACTCAAAGTCATTCTATGATTTTGCCACATACAGAGGTTGCTGCAAAAATAGATTCATTAACAATTTGTGAGTTTCTCAAATATGACAGTAATGACTTTAGCAAGGAAAAAGCCTTCAAAAATTAAAAACAGTATGCAGATATATCTGAAAAGCTGCTTCAAAAGTGAATTTTCTCATACTAGCACCAAGGAAAATCCGTATTCCCTGGGTTTCACGGAGAAAAGTTATTGACTGAATTGCCTAACGTTCTGGGTTCTTATAGTTTCAGTTTAAAATGGATTTATATTACATGGCTGAGTTCAATAGCAAGAAAGTTGACCAAAAAATATGCGTTTTCTAGTTCTGTGTTATCTGAAATCAGACAATTCTTAGTTCACGGCTAAAAGCATAGGTTGGTTTTCACTGTAAATTTTTGGAAATTAGTTGAATGTGTTTAGATTTGAGTGAGAATGCACACAGTTTACATTGTAATCAGAGTTCTAGGAAACTCATTTCTTGTAATACTGGGTACTGAAGAAGATCTGAAAAACAGAAATTTTATACGCAGGGTATCCCCTTAAGGCCCCCTTAAAGATGAAAATCACAATGCAGATTTGTGGGATTATGTCACAGGTAATGCATTCAGTAGGTTGAATCTGGCTTTGCTTTATGAAGATAGATCCTTTGTTATGAATCCATCTCTTACAAAAAACGTAGCATTAATATAACCATAAAAATCTGATATTATGAGATATGTCTCATGTAATAAAAAATCTACATTAGCTTTTATGACAATTTAAGAAGAGCATTTTAGTGAAACTATTGGTAAAACTGTGAATCAGACTATAAATATGTTTATTATTTTTTTGAGTGAAAGGCTTAATTTGCAGAGGAGGTGCTGCAGGCAGATGTTGCAGGTAAGGCAAAAGCAGGGCATGAAATTACAGGCTGCCATCTGCTTTTAACAAGTTAATTTCTCAGTTCTGCCAGTCAAAATTTAAAATTCATGATTGATGCATGGTGCTCAGCTTAAAGCTCTTGGAATAACAGACTGTTCAGTACTGAATTCTACTACAGCTACCAGGGCAGATCGGGGAAGTCAAAGCATTTTTCTTGTAGTCTTACACAGGCAAGGAAATCCTCCTCATCCGTAGCATCTTGATTTCTGAAAGCTCACATCATCTCCAATATGTTTTCTTGGAAAAGAGAAGACGATGGGAAAGAGATGATTGGTAAGACCCTATTTATGTGATTATGTGTCTTTCCGTATTTTGCAGAGGTTGGTAGTTAACACCGCAGATCCTCATCCCAAAGCAGAGAATCTCTGTAAGCAGTAGTGATTATAGATTGTAAGAATTCTTTCACAAAGGATATTAATTATAAAGGTAGTGGTGCATGCTTTTAAACTCCTGTATATCTTTCCTTTTTTCTCCTCCCCCCTTTTTTAAAGGAAAAACCTTGATTTTTTTTCTTGTATTTTTGGTCCCACATTCTGTATATTCTATAGAACATTATATACATTTGTTAGATCAAAATTAACTTGATCTTAGTTTTCAACCATGTCAGCCCCCAATTTTACCATTTCTTCTTATTTTCTCTTTTGCTGTTATGTAGTTTAGCAGAATTGTACCTGTGCTTCTTTCAGGGTTGTTTTTTATTCATCTTTCTTGCATTTTTTATTCTGTAATTCTTAAAAACATGCAATGATTTGTAAGTTAAATAAGCAGTAAGAAAAAAATACAAAGTACAAAGAGAAAAATAGGAAAACTGGAAAGGAAATGAAAATAAATAGCAAAGCTGGAAATAATTTCTTCTATTCTGGTTGATGGCAAAAAACTTGGACTGGGGATGAAGAATTAGAGGTGGAAAGAGGTGTATCATAGTTTTTGTTTTCCAAAACTAAATCAGTGTAGAATTCCAACTGGAATAAGGTCAAGTTTGCCAATTTGTTTGGTTTGAGTTTTCTTTTTGTTTTTCACTTCTAAATTTCATATTAAAAACATTCAAATATTGTTTCCTTTGGTAAAAAATAAGTCAAGGTTATTTTTCAATGGAAAAATTTTAGAGAGAGTGTGTTATCCAGCTGTTCTGGGGTTGACAGCTTTTTTGCTCTTGTAGATTAGTGTTATGATATGGAAAAGTTTAGGAGCTGTTCTGTTTACAATGATCTGAGAAACATCCCCAAGCTGCCAGGCACCAAGTTACAGAGCTTATAAATGCCACTGCCATCAGACCAGAGGTCACCAGCTCCATCGGCTAAATCTGCTGGGCAAAAGGAATTTCTAGGTTTCATTTGCACTGTCATGAATTGTCCCCTATTTGATGTAAGCATAGAATCATCTAGGTTGGAAAAGACCTTTGAGATCATCAAGTCCAAAAGTTAACCTAGCACTGACAAATCCACCACTATACCTCGGCCCTCAGCACTATATCTACATGTCTTTTAAATGCCTCTGGGGATGGTGACTCAACCACTTCCCTGAGCAGCCTGTTCCAATGCTTGACAACCCTTTTGGTGAAGAATTTTTTCCTAATAACCAATATAAACCTGCCCCGGTGCAGCTTGAGGCCCTTTCCACTTGTCCTATCACTTGTTATCTGGGAGAAGAGACCCCACTGCACTACAACCTCTTTTCAGGTAGCTGTAGAGAGCAATAAGGTCTCCCCTCAGCCTCCTTTTCTCCAGGCTAAACACCCCCGAGTTCTCTCAGCTGCTCCAATGATATTGTGTGTGGATGATGCATAGTTAAAGAAGAAAAATTTAGTCTCCAATTTGGAAGGAAATATTGTCATCCCCATCAAAATTTCAATTAGACTTCGGATGCTTTCTCAAATGTAAGAACGCAAGCAGGCTACAAGAAAAAACACTTTAAATGATAGCCAATATAAATTAAAGATAGACTCTTGAAGAGTCTATCACAGAGAAATTAGTGAAGGCCTAGGTTTCCCAACTGGTCCTGGAAATTTCTGCTTTTCCCTGGAGCTGGTAATTGTATCTGCCATATTGGCAGCTCTACCTCATTGTAGTGGCAATACCAATGTGAAGAAGGTCAGCGTAAGAGTGAGGTTTTACAGACAACAAGGCAATGTTCTGCACTTACTGTCAGACTAGTGTGGCCTCTGAGGAATGTGCACTGGCGGACCGTGTACCTGGGGAATTGCTCTGCAGGGCGGCTTCACATGAATGATTCAGATCAATCTCTCTTGAGCAAAAAGTTTGCAGTGGAAAGACATTTGTGATGTAACAAAAAAAAACATACTCAGGTTTTTCAGATTTGCAGACCTTCTCATTATTAATTTTGAATTTTTTGTTAACGGCCTTGTGATCCTGTTTCAAATTTTCTAACAGCATGGTAAGAACTTAAAAATGGATTCAATTAAAAATAATTGTATCTTTCAGAGGAAAGAATTCCCACAGAAACAGAGGAAGTCACGTTATCTTGTTTAACTCCCGGCCTTGCCTTGGTAACTGGATAAAAGAGTTTGAATCAAAGCTAGTCTTCACACAATATGTGCTCTACTTTAGAGTTTCTCTAGCTTGCAAAATGTACAAAATTTATTTAAGGCTTTCAAAGCAAGCAGTTTCTTTCTAATTCTAACTGTGCATGTGTTTGTGGATCTGATTTGCAGCTCAGTCACTTTAGGATGGAAGAGAATAATTAGAAAAGGTCAGTTTGTACAAAACCCCTCATATCTACATGCGTGCTGGAGTTATGAAAGTATAATTTTCAGCATTGTAGGGAAAAGAAGTGATCATTCAAAGCAATACAGACAATATTTAGTATGTTCTGTCTCTTGTATACATGCATATGTGCATATGTGCATATGTGTATGTGCATGGCATCATTCGGTGGTATTGTTCGTTTTGAAACTGTTCTCCAGAGCAGTTTCCCATTTATATGGTTTGCCAGCACATTTTCCTCAAAGTAGTACAAAGTCTCCTTGCACAAAATAGCACCTAATTGTCCTGTCCTGTGTAACTTCCCATATAACATGTATGTGTAGCTACACACATTTTGTATATATACATATTATAGGTATATGTTTGTGTATAGTCAATGATATGTATTATAGTTAGGTATAATTGTGATGATACAAGTCTCTAAAATGTTTAATAAAGTTACTTTTCCTAAAACAAGTCTACCAAAGCAGATTTCAAACACCCTACTTCTTTGGGGTAGAGAATTTTACAGCCACAGTGCTCAGAGTATAGTGATTTTTAAAGCTTCCATTACTTTTCTGTGTTTCAAATGCAGGAATCACATAGCAGATTTTCACTGAAGTAAAAAACTAAGTTGTTTCTAGGTTGCTGTTTGTTTATCTTATTAAAAACCACGGTGTGTTCTTCCCTGGATGCACACATATAACTCCCATTAGCATTACAGTATCACACAAGCACTGAGGAGATAGAATAGTTCCCCAGGCCTTTATGTTATCCTCCAAGCATTAAATCATGTGGAGCAGAACAGAATAATCTGGAAATATGAAAGCTTTTGAACTAGGGCTATTGAACTGTAGTATTCTTGCTGCACTAATTCGCCAGAATCAGCAGCAGCAACAGAGCTTATATAGACAGATATGCCCCAAAAGCATACAGATATTTTTCTAGCCTTCTGGAAGGCACTGAGGGACAAAAGGTTGCTTTGCTTTTGTAGATACCATTGGTAAATTGCAGAAAAATTGTGAACATTGGGTGTCAGTAAGAAGTTTTTTAGATTTAATTTTTGAAGTGTTTTCTCATTTGGTACTACCTTTTATCTTTGTATATGTAGTATACAGGTATTGATGACTAAGATCTTTCAATAGGTCATTAGAGATAATTTTATTAGTGCTCTTCAGCCTTAAAGTTGACAGAAATATGAACTTTTAATTCTGAATGAAGGATTATGTCTTTAAAATATTACTGAGTTTATATATTTGGGGAGGGGGGGAAATCTTCTGAAGCAATATGTTCTACTCAAGGAGAGTTTCCTAATAATAACTGAGTTTGTCAGGGAGTTTTGACCAAGTTTTTAGGTTGCAAAACTAGGACAAACTCGTAGGAAAATCATTTGGCCAAACTAGCTCTAAATATATATAATAACATAGGTATATACATACACACACACACATATATACACATATACATATTTTCATATATACATATAAACATATACATATATATAATAACATAGGTGAGCAGTTTACATCCTCCAGGATGTGTCAAACTATTCTTTTAAATGTGACCTCACTCAGAAACATCAGTTGTTCTTTGCAGAAAGTTTAGCACGAACTAAAAACTCTAATGAAAATTTTTTTTGGAAGCTAATTAATTTACTTGGATTTTCAAAAAAGTATTTGAGGTATATTTCAGATACCTTTAT
>VZTM01019515.1:7316-30110 GCA_013400555.1 Jacana jacana
AAAAAAAAAAAAAAAGAAAGGGGAGCTTATGAAGATAAATATTTTAAATGGTTCTCAATGCTGAAATTTTAGACTGGATAATATCTGTGACAAGCTACTCAATCACCGACACAGGAGAAACATTTGTACAAGGGACAACAAATCATCTCCCATTCACCTCAAAGGAGACTACAGAGGCACATAAAACTTGCCCTGTCAGCTAGGATCCAGATGAGTAGGTGGATATTAAAATTTGTCAAGCTGGAGTTGTGCAGCAGCCTTTGTTCCCTTTAAAAAATTGCAAGGGCAACCAACAGTGGGAGGGAGGTAGGTGCACCTTCTCACAAAATGTGGGGCACAATGGCTGGTGACAAGTGCACAGCCATCTCATCAGCTACAGCTGATTATCACTAGCCTTTAGAACAACGCTAGAATCCCCCATAGATCGTGACACCTTGGTCCTTTTATCAAGCTCCATTTGCAGGCACAGCTCCAGACAGGGAGAAGTGAAGTTTGTTTAAAAATATGTATTTTTGCTTAAGTTAAAAAGAAATATTTTTTTTTTCTAAAGGCTGTTGTACTGGAAAAGCTGCCAAGTAATTCTGAAACAAAAGGAACTTTCTCTACCTTGCATAACCTAGGTCTTAGAATTTCAAATAGTGTATTTTTGTTTGACTGTTAATACAAAACTTCAAGAGACAATTATGGTAGTCTAATCTGTCCTTAAACATAACATAGTACAAAAGAACCTCCTTTAATTAGTTCTGAAGCAAGCTTAGAACTTCTATTTGAGAAGAAAAGGAAATAAAACAGCCTACTGCCTTCCACTTGCTCTTCACAAACCCTTCTCTCCCCCAAAGAATCTATTATTTCTACATACATCAGCACTAGTATGATCCTTTTCACTGTCCAATACGAAGGAACCCAAAATACCCAAGAGTTTCCCTTTGGGGAGGGTGAGCAATATACTTTTCTTTAGTACTTTCAGATCCTAGTTAAAGCATAGGTTTACAGGCTTCCACACAGAGGTTGAGTGTTTTATCTGATTTTACTAAACAGAGTAACTCCATACCAACTAAACTTTTTTTCCCCTCTCATAAAAACAAGGCATATTCTAGTTAAATGAAATGTTATCAATTGCCAATGTGTCTATCCTAATATGAGCAGAGATAAAAAGACCATTCCAGTTACCTAGATCAGTTAAGTCATGTGCTACTGTGAATGTGCATTTATGGAAGAAATTGCTCAGGAGTATTTAGGTCACAAATCCTTTCCATCACTGGCATCTGGTATTAGAATTGTGGGCATCTGCCATTTAATGTTTGTTCTAAAAGTAGAAACAGCTTATCCTTAATAAGTATTTAGTATACTGCGTATGACTTGGCCAAGAGATTAAATTTCAGAGTTGTTTATAGAATCTGTTGTTTTGTGTTTTTTTTTAATTCAATGCTCCATGGCATATCTATATTAATTCAGAACATTAGTTTCTATCTGACCGGCTAATAAGAGTTCATCATCAACTTAGAACCATGACAGTACCTCCAAAGTGAAGATACCACAGTGATGGGAGAACTCCAATAACAAAAATTTCACCACATACAAAGCTTGGACTTAAAAAGTGTCTATTATGGGGTGTTTTGCAAGGCACAGTCCCATTATTGGATAAAAGGAAAGCACAAGTTGTGTTGCCAAGTGAAATACATCCACACAGCATCCCTAAGTAGAGCACAGATTAGGAAGCGATTGGCACACTCCATGCCCGATTTCTACAGATGGCTCCAAACAGCAATGCTGGAAACAAAGTTGTCGGAAGCCCTGTGACAGCACAGCAGCCTCATTCATACCTCTTTGTAAAAAACAGGGAATACAGCAGAAATTTTCTCAGCTTATGAAATAATTGGCATTAATTTTCCCAAAGATCCTTTCACCCATAAAAAACACCAAGGGAATATGCAAACCAAGCCTTGCCAGCATCTTAGTGCAAAGTAGAGAATGTGCCAAAAGATAAAGGACTTGGATAATCTGCATGCAGTACTCCAGCATGCTTTGAAGTGTATTCCACAGTACGTGTACCAGAAACAGTTCCTTCAGCTGGAGAAGACGGAAACAGGCTCCACAAGCCTAAAACAAACATGAGATGTTCCGCAAGAGAATATTAACTAATCAAACAGACAATAAATTAATGTTTTCCTTCCCTAAGAGAAGATGGATTTTGAGTTTCAAAAGAATTATCTACTAAGTTTGTTCTATAAGTAACTGGCTGCAGTTTTTTCTACAAACTTAGCATGCCTTGGATATAATGTATATTTGGAGAAGGAGCGGGAGAGGTTTGCTACTTCAAATTTCTTGACCACAGCTTCATTTTTTACAACAGAAGTTCTATAGTAGCAGTCTTTTGTTATGACAGTGGACAATCAATTCTTCTGGAGCTCTGAAAGACTTTTTCTTATGTCATCAAGGAACTGGTGAGGAAAGAGTAAAAAAAGCTGCTATTAATCTACTGATTTATGTGAACATAACTTTGTTGGCTGAAAATGAAATTTGGCTGGAGCTTCTCACTTCACTAAGGAGACAAGACCATTACACCTATTTTTTGGAACATCAGATCTACAAGGGACAGATGCTTAATGAGTCACTTCATCGACTCTTGTGAATAACCAAAAAAAGGGAGCTGTTAAACAGAAATGGTTTTGGATTACTTTAATAAAAGTTAAGCAGGGCAAGAAAGCCTAATTGAAGTTGTACTAATAGTTGTATTAACACTATAATCCACAATTATGTGGAGACCAACATATACACATAAATTCTTTAATAATAACTAAAATTAGGCTTTTCACATTTGATTTAGATTTGAATTTACAGACATGATTTGAAGAGGAATATAGTATCAGTCGATGTACAACACAGGGCATCCATGCTAGTCTTTCAAATAAGCCACTGTAGTATTGCAAAAATTAGTAGCTGCCTTTTTTTTTTTTTCTTTCCTTCAATTTTACATCATAGGCATATTCTAAATGGAAACATTTTCATCTTTATATATTTAGCCACTCTAAAAAAGTAGTTTCTAGAAATCTTGGAGTGCAGTAAGACAGCGGAATGGTAAAGTACTTATACTTTGCTGGTAGGGATCTGAGACATAGACTGTTAAGACTTTCCCAAGTTTAAATAGAAAGAGTCTGCAGAATAAGCAGTTATACCTAAATAACTCATAGTTTGGTCTACAAAATAAACCTTTCTACTCTACACCAGAATGGCTTTTCTTAGAGGATCTTGCCTGAAGTAAAACATGTTTTATAAAATCAGATTTTATTCATTGCAGGTTAACATATTGCATTTGCCTCCAAATGGAATTCCAACACACTGACAGAACAAAGAAATGTCATCTACTGAAGCATCTAAAAGGTGAAATTTGAAGAAAAACAATTCTAAAACTCCTTACACTAAAAAGATCTGATTTAAACAAAAGTTGGTGTTATATCCTGAACTAGTATTTTCAAATTGACTTTTTAAAGGAATTTTAATGAAATTGTGCTTTGTTTTTTGGATATAAAACCAATTTCATTGATAGCATTTTCCATTAATGCTACTTTCATATGGAACCACTTGTCATTTCACTACTTTCTTGCAGGTGTGCTCATTAACATTAAATTAATGGCTGATACCACTCTAATTTGGCATTATACTGTGTTGTATTTATATTTAACTGCCTGCTTTACCATGATAGACAAGTATCTATTGGTTCGCCTGCTTACCTGTACATTACTCTGTTGATCGCTCTTCTTATCTTGTACTCTTGCATTCGAGTCAATTTATTCCAAGGACACAGAGTACTTTTCAAGTCATTTAAACACAGAGCAGGAAGATTATACAGATGATAGTGTTATCATCAATTTATATAAGTCTGTAAGGTAAAATCTAGCTGCAGCTAAAGAGATGCATTTGAAGAGATGAGCTTTATATTTATATTTAGAGGGACAATGAACAGGTTTTATCTTCCGTTTCTGTAAACATCCCTGTGCAGTTTTTTTTTGGGTTTGAGGGTTTGTTGCGTTGGATTTTTTTAAGTGACAAATGATTCTAAGAATCCTTTTTGAATACTCCTTTGGGGATATGGGATCACATCTAAGTTTTTGTACTCTGACAAGGTAGTCTATCTGGTGGTATGTCAAAAAGGGGCTCTTATGAAATTAGATGTTTCTCTTTATGGTGTATACCATAAAGATGTATAAAGGTGTATATATGGTATGTATACCTTTACCTTCAATTTTCAGAGGGTTTATGTGGAAGCCTTTGACTTACTGTGTAGTAGTTCTCATATACTTTTGGTATTGTGCAACTCATTTTGCAGCATCCTCTTACTCATTACATAGTTTCTTCAAAATCTGCTTTTCTGTTTCACGGTAACTTGTCAAATTGGTTTACACTTTGTTCAGTCATCCAGCCTTTATTCAACATTGAAAAACTGAGTAATTTCCTCAACAGCAGCTGAAAATTAATGGAAATGGAGAGCTTTTGATATCTATCTGATGTAGGGGGTACATTGCTGCAGGACTGATGGTATCGTTTTGCAAACTTGGAAATAGTTCTTCAGCAAACCTGTCTGCAGGGGGCAAGAGCAGAATAAAATGCTTTTTAATTAGATGATTTAATTTGTAGACCCAGAGATAAACTCAATGTTTTTGGTGCTACTGAAAAGGTCTTGTTAGTAAAAGCTACTGGTATGTTTCTGGGAAGTGACTACATTTTTTGGCTTCTAATTACTTTCCTTTAATGTGTAAGGCCTGTAAGACCTCTGGTGCATTGGGGTGTCACTTAAGAAAGCATATCATTTTCAAACTTAAAAGCCTCCCAAACAGAACAAGAGTTAAGATCTTTTTGACAACTGCAAATAAGAATAACAACTAGTTCATATACTCGATCCCACAAATGTGTGCAACAAAAGCCAAAACTCTTTTGGTAACTTGTTTCTTCTCCAGCAAGATTATTTCACGTGATAAAATAATATAACACTGACATATAAAGTTCTTTCATGCAGCTTGACATGCTCTAGCCTGCACATAGAAATTCATCAATTTATCCATCAGATTAGTGCTTCCAAAAATTATGTCATTTTTTGAGAACACCTGCACTGATGAAACCCATATTTTGAGCATGTATTTCAAGCAAAATCAAGGATCTGCAGCTTAGTTTTCTATCACCCACATGGTTCCTCTAAAATAAATAACATTTTAAAAAAAGATGAACTAAAGTAATAGAAATAATTTCAAAAACTTGTATAATAACATTGCAACTCAATTTAAAAACTGGGAGTCAAAATACTTCAAAAGTGAAAGAAAATAAACACACCTCCTTTGAGGAAGTATAGTTGAAGTTAGACATGGAATATAGTATCCAACATTCTCTTTATCTTTATGTGTATTAAAAAAAAAAGCCTACTTCCTTTCAAAAAGACTCCCAGAAAGACAAAATTCAGAAACTGCAAATTTTATTTGAAGAACAGTGAATAGAAATAGATCTGGAACATTACCACACCACTTTTAAGCTGTAAGATCCAACAGTACTCTGTACAAAAAAAAATCAATTTGTCATGCTGTGAGATAAAAAGTACTTTCTTGCCTTTTTAGTGAAGCACAGACAATCAAAGACTGTGTTAATCTGAACTACAGTCTGGTGAGCACTTCAAGATATTATAAAATATGGATAGCCAAAATCAAAAAAGGCCCTTGTAGATTATTTTTAAAATACATTGAGAGACTTTTTCTTGTTTAAAATTTCCATTTCTATTGCCTAAAAGTAACAAACAAAAGTCAGTGGTTGGAGTGGTTAAAGGGACATTTGGTTCCAACAGAGCTTCTATAAATATCATAGAATCATCTGGGTTGGAAGGGACCTTGATGATCATCTAGTTCCAACCCCCCTGCCATGGGCAGGAACATCTCCCACTAGAGCAGGTTGCTCAAAGTTTCATCCATCCCAGCCTTGAAAACTTCCAAGGATGGGGCCTCCACAACTTCTCTGGGCAACGTGTTCCAGTGTTTCGCTACCCTCACAGTACAAAATTTCTTCCTAATATCTGGTTTAAATCTCCCCTCTTTAGGTATAAAACTGTTACCCCTCGTCCTATGGCCAGACTCCACAATAAAGTCCCTCTCCCTATCTCTCCAGTGGCCCCCTTCACATAGTGGAAGACCACTATAAGGTCTCCCCCGAGTCCCCCTCTCCTGCAGGGATGAACAACCCAAGTCTCTCATCTGTCCTCATAGGAGAGCTGCTCCAGCCCTCTGATCATTTTTATGGCCCTCCTCTGAACTTGCACCAACAGGTCCATTTCCTTGCTGTGCTGAGGACTCCAGAGCTGGAAACAGGACCCCAGGTGGGATCTCACAAGAGAGGAGTAGAGGGGCAGAATCATCTCCCTGAGCCTGCTGGCCACACTAATTTTGATGCAACGCTGGGCATGAGCATACATTGCTGGGTCATATCGAGCTTCTCATCAACCAACACACACAAGTCCTTCTCTTCAGGGCTGCTTTCGATCCATTCTCCAACTGGTCTGTATTTGTGCTTGGGACTGCCCCAACCCACACACAGGACCTTGCACTTGGCTTTGTTGAACTTCATGAGGTTTGCACCAGACGACTTCACAAGGTCGTACAAGTCCCTCTGGATGGCATCCTTTCCCTCCAGTGTCTCGACTGCACTACACAGCTTGGTGTCATCAATAAACTTGCTGAGGGTGCACTCAATCCTACTGTCCATTTCACCAACAAAGATGTTAAATAGTACCTATCCCAACACCAACCCCTGAGGAAAGTGACTTGTCACTGGTCTCCACTTGGTTATTGAACCATTGACTACAGCTTTTGGAGTGCGACTATCCAGCCAATTATTCCTTATCCACTGAGTTGTCCATCTGCCAAATCCATGTCTCTACAATTTAGAGGCAAGGATATAATGCAGAACAGTGTCAAATGCTTTGCTCGCAAGTCCAGGTAGACGATGTCAATTGCCCTCCCCTTATCCTCCAATGCTGTAACCCCATTGTAGAAGGCCACCAAATTTGTCAGGCACAATTTCCCCTTAGTGAAGTCACTTTGCCTGTCATCACACTTTACATTCCATGTCTCTTAACAGAGTTTCCAGAAGCATCTGCTCCATGATCTTGCTGGGCCATAGGTGAGACTGTCTGGCTTGTAGTCCCCTAAGTCTTCCATTTTTTCTTCTTTAAAAATGGGGTTTATGTTTTCCCTTTTTTCTGTTGGTGGGAACTTCACCATACTGCCACAACTTCTCAAATATTAGGAATAGTGGCTTAGCAGCTTCATCTGCCAGTTCCCTCAGAACCACAGATGCATCTCCTCAGGTCCTATGGACTGGTAGACCTTCAGGTTCCTCAGATGATCTTGAACCTGATCTTCTCCTACAGTGGGTGGTTCTTCATTCTCCCAGACCCTGCCTTTGCCTTCTGTGACATTGGCAGTGTACTTAGAGACCTTGCCAGTGAAGACGGCAGCAAAAAAGTCATGGAGTACCTCAGCCTTCCATATACTAGGTAACCAGATCTCCCGTTTCCTTCCAGAGTGGGCCCACATATTTCCTAGTCTTCCTTTTATCACTGATATATCTATAGAAGCTTTTCTTGTTGCCCTGGACATCCCTAGAGAGATTTAACTCTATCTGGGTTTCAGCTTTTCTAACCTGACCCCTGGCTGCTCACACAATTTCTGTTTTCCTTCCAGGCCNAAGTTTCATCCATCCCAGCCTTGAAAACTTCCAAGGATGGGGCCTCCACAACTTCTCTGGGCAACGTGTTCCAGTGTTTCGCTACCCTCACAGTACAAAATTTCTTCCTAATATCTGGTTTAAATCTCCCCTCTTTAGGTATAAAACTGTTACCCCTCGTCCTATGGCCAGACTCCACAATAAAGTCCCTCTCCCTATCTCTCCAGTGGCCCCCTTCACATAGTGGAAGACCACTATAAGGTCTCCCCCGAGTCCCCCTCTCCTGCAGGGATGAACAACCCAAGTCTCTCATCTGTCCTCATAGGAGAGCTGCTCCAGCCCTCTGATCATTTTTATGGCCCTCCTCTGAACTTGCACCAACAGGTCCATTTCCTTGCTGTGCTGAGGACTCCAGAGCTGGAAACAGGACCCCAGGTGGGATCTCACAAGAGAGGAGTAGAGGGGCAGAATCATCTCCCTGAGCCTGCTGGCCACACTAATTTTGATGCAACGCTGGGCATGAGCATACATTGCTGGGTCATATCGAGCTTCTCATCAACCAACACACACAAGTCCTTCTCTTCAGGGCTGCTTTCGATCCATTCTCCAACTGGTCTGTATTTGTGCTTGGGACTGCCCCAACCCACACACAGGACCTTGCACTTGGCTTTGTTGAACTTCATGAGGTTTGCACCAGACGACTTCACAAGGTCGTACAAGTCCCTCTGGATGGCATCCTTTCCCTCCAGTGTCTCGACTGCACTACACAGCTTGGTGTCATCAATAAACTTGCTGAGGGTGCACTCAATCCTACTGTCCATTTCACCAACAAAGATGTTAAATAGTACCTATCCCAACACCAACCCCTGAGGAAAGTGACTTGTCACTGGTCTCCACTTGGTTATTGAACCATTGACTACAGCTTTTGGAGTGCGACTATCCAGCCAATTATTCCTTATCCACTGAGTTGTCCATCTGCCAAATCCATGTCTCTACAATTTAGAGGCAAGGATATAATGCAGAACAGTGTCAAATGCTTTGCTCGCAAGTCCAGGTAGACGATGTCAATTGCCCTCCCCTTATCCTCCAATGCTGTAACCCCATTGTAGAAGGCCACCAAATTTGTCAGGCACAATTTCCCCTTAGTGAAGTCACTTTGCCTGTCATCACACTTTACATTCCATGTCTCTTAACAGAGTTTCCAGAAGCATCTGCTCCATGATCTTGCTGGGCCATAGGTGAGACTGTCTGGCTTGTAGTCCCCTAAGTCT
The DNA here is from genome assembly GCA_013400555.1 of Jacana jacana. NCBI lineage: Eukaryota > Metazoa > Chordata > Aves > Charadriiformes > Jacanidae > Jacana > Jacana jacana. The sequence goes on from VZTM01019515.1 coordinate 16,289, forward strand.
TCCATTTTTTCTTCTTTAAAAATGGGGTTTATGTTTTCCCTTTTTTCTGTTGGTGGGAACTTCACCATACTGCCACAACTTCTCAAATATTAGGAATAGTGGCTTAGCAGCTTCATCTGCCAGTTCCCTCAGAACCACAGATGCATCTCCTCAGGTCCTATGGACTGGTAGACCTTCAGGTTCCTCAGATGATCTTGAACCTGATCTTCTCCTACAGTGGGTGGTTCTTCATTCTCCCAGACCCTGCCTTTGCCTTCTGTGACATTGGCAGTGTACTTAGAGACCTTGCCAGTGAAGACGGCAGCAAAAAAGTCATGGAGTACCTCAGCCTTCCATATACTAGGTAACCAGATCTCCCGTTTCCTTCCAGAGTGGGCCCACATATTTCCTAGTCTTCCTTTTATCACTGATATATCTATAGAAGCTTTTCTTGTTGCCCTGGACATCCCTAGAGAGATTTAACTCTATCTGGGTTTCAGCTTTTCTAACCTGACCCCTGGCTGCTCACACAATTTCTGTTTTCCTTCCAGGCCACCTGTCCTTGCTTCCACCTCCTGTAGGCTTCCTTTTTGTGCTTGAGTTTATCCAAGAGTTCCTTGTTCATAAATGCAGGCCTCCTGGCATTTCTGCCCAGCTTCCTCTTTGTTGGGAAAAGGTGATCCTTGAATATTAACTAGCTTTCTTGGGCCCCTCTTCTTTACCTTTTTTTAAAATAGCCACTGATGACATACTGAACTTGGAAACACAGGAAAGTTACGTGCCAAATAAACAGCCTTTCATGTATACCACAATTCAAGAGCATCAAGACTGTCAGCTGAGATGCTTCAATTATTCTGAGCATCAACAACTGTGATTTTCAGGGTCTCTGATTAATACTGTAAATGTCGTTAATCCAAGAGGATGTTCAAATTTCGTCCAAAATCATTCTCCTTCTGCTTTTTATTTAATAAGGTCTTTCGCCTGCATTCATTTAAGATGATTGCAAAGTTCAAACTGCTGCAAAGTCAGACATCAGTTATAAGACTTGAGTGGAAGACAGAGGTAATAATCACTTGTTTGCCAAAGGTCATTGTTTTTAATGGGGCCTTTTAGATTATACTCACAAACAGTCTCACTCTGTACAAGTGACTATTTCTGGATAACGGCCATGGACAGAATTCCTTCTTCAACAGATTTGACCTGTCATATTTACCTCATTTTTACTAGTTTGTTGTGGTTCACAGATTGTAGACTATGTAAGATTTATAAAACAAATCTTGTATCTCTCTCTCTTTACTTTAGAAAAGGCAAAAATAAGAAGCTTCATTTAATGTCCTTCATATCTACAACCAGACTAATTTGTCTTTTATTGTGAAAATTGCTATAAGGTACTTTCGGTAACACACTAGCAAAATTAACAAGTAATTACAAAAACACGCTTTCTATATGTATCTGTAGATACACAGAATTCTCTAATGGATCACCAGTTTTGTACTGCAAATAATTCAATGGCCCTAATATCAGGGGATGACAAGGATGTGCTGATAAAATATTACTTATGTTAGAGAAGCTTGAAGGCTGTTGAAGAAAGATAGAGGTCCGTAACACAAGCCCCCAAAAGTTCAAGCAACAGATGATAGAAGAGACAAGTACTTGCAAAGGATGATACCTGGGCTTCAGGGCTAAAAATACATATATATCATCAAATTCCTGGTAAAGAAATGCAATCTTGGGAGCTGCATAAAACATACTATGTATAAGTAAAACTCAGATATAAAATGGAACTTGGGGAGCAACGAAGAAAGTACAAGCAAGACCACTGTGTTAGCAAACACAAAACAATAAATGCAAGCAGATCCACAAGCAACACAGAAGAAATACTCAATATCATAGTCTATCAGGATTGTAGACATAATCCTTCACCATCTTCCTAGAAGATAAATTAGCACTATTGACCCTAGGACATAAGGAACCTGGAAAAGTTGAGCCTAACACCAGCAAAAGAAATAGATACTAAACAGCTTGTGTGTATCAGTTTTAACCATATTGATATTTGGAATTAGCAACAATTAGGTAATTAGGGATATACATGTGAATGTCTATCTGTGTGGAGTACTCTAAGTAGACAAATAACAATTCTGATTTGATTGTGCATATTTTAATTAGAATATTAAAAAAATCCTGACATGACTGTACACATAAGGTGCATTTCTTTAGACCACATAAACTGCATGGAGTGTTTAGTTTGGTTCCTTGCTCAGGGAACTTGGATAAAACTTTAGTGCAATAAAATTATGCTAATAAAAGGTTTTTATTACGTTTCCATACTGAACTGAAGCAGTGAAATTTGAACTAAAGACACAAAAACAAATGTATGATGGATCATTAAAAGTTTCTGTGATTTCAGAAGGAAAAGCTTGGTCAGTCTCAAACTGTAATTTGTCACGTCTCCCTTGGACACAGCCAGAAACACTACAAAACTGAACATGGCATCAATCGTAAAATCATGCACTCTCTAGGACCATGACTCAACCTCATTAGCAGAGAGCCACATTCTAACAAAACGATTTAAGGCGATATTGATTTTAGTGTTACAACTCCAGAGTTGCCATTTATAATCAAAAAAACCTCACAGCTTCTGAGAGGTAAAGATGTTTTTGACAGGTAAATTGGTTTAGTATCATGGATTTTAAAAGTGACATACTAAGGTGCTTCTAAAGTTACTTGATAAAAGTTTATGAAAAGTGGAAAAGAAACTGGACATTAATCCAAAGTGGGAAAATATTTTATATCATGTATATTATTAGCAAAGCTAATAATTCCAGAGTGCACAGTTCTGTTAGTAGAAGTAGTAAATGGAGACCTCTAAAAAGAAACGCTGTACAGTTTTAAGAGGGGACACATGGGAATGGCTACTTGTCAAAAATTTGAATATATTTTAATCTCTTCAACAAACAATTACCTGGAAAAAAAATGACCTGGCTAAGTAATAATGGTTATTATTAAATGCCCAAACCTGCTGATGCAGTTCTATAGAAAATGTGTATACTTTTATAGGATAATCTTTCCTCTACGTGACTCTCTCCCTTTGCTCAAAGGCAAAACACTTCTATGAATGGATGTAACAAGTAATTTACAACCAAAAGGAAATAAAGAAGGAAAGAAGGAAGGAAGGAAGGATGAAAGGAAGGACGAAAGGACATGGACTACACTGACCAAAAAAAAAGGAAGTATTTAAGCTGGGTGGGAAAACTTAGTCATAGCTAGAATACCACCTGCAAACACAGGTACCCATACGTGCACACACAGTTTGGGGAATTACATCCTGCTGGTGATAGCACAGAGGCCAATAATATCAGCCTTAGTGGAAAACAAAACAAAACAAAACAAAACAAATAAACAAAAACAAAACAAAACAAAACAAAAAAAACACAAACAAACACAAGACAGCCAGGCAAAAGAAAGAAAGAAGCCAGTTGTTTTGCAGGTCTACTCATGTTTCACAGGAATAGTGCGTACGAAGCCACATACGTCCATTGAAATCATCGCTATTCATATGAAACTCGCACTATCCATATGAATGCAGATTGAAAAACTGGACTTTCTGTTTCAGCACAGGGAATGTGAGGAGGTACAATTCCTGTTACAAAAATCTAAAGCCTAGGTAAAATATACTGTGAATTAACATCTCTTTAATTACACTTGCCACAATGCTTATTCAAGTTTCCTCATTGGTTTTATATTGCTGGAAAGCCAAATCTCCCAAACATAGCTCCTACATACCACTTTAGTTACAGATATCCACTATCCTTAGTGACACAAAACAAAAGCCTGTGTTTGTATTCCACGGAATTACATATTATTTCAAACACAGCATTTCTAGGCATTACGGAAGTGAGATCTAGGCTGCAGTGGTTAGAAACCACAAAATGCCATTCTGTCAACAAAGGTCAGCACTTCCATTACTCTTGCTCGTTTCAGCACATGAGTTTCCTCATGACAATTTACAGGAAATAGAAGGGAAAATAACCAAATCATTGGAAAAATTGTTACAGATGCCATCTGGTCTTCACAGATGGGCCTGTACTGTAGGTCATGTACATCTCCTTTCCCTCTGTCATCACTTAAAGAAGAATTCCAAGCAGGTAAAGAAACAGAAGAAATGACCCTAGAAAGTATACTTTCAGCATATCACGTGGAGATTTAGACACTATCCCCGCTTAACTCTCCACTGGGAGTCTGACAAAGTTCTCCAGGCTGATGAAACCTCACTCAAAAGGGATACGAAATCTGTTAGTCAGAAAGTCAAAGGTTAGATTTGTAATGAATCACAGTAGAATTGTGAAAAACAAGCAGGAAAAAATGTGTATCAGAAAAATATAGCAATGGTCATTGTTGCAATACTGTCATCCCTATACTATACACTGTCCAAAAATATAATTCATTTTATCCTCAGTGTCTCTTCACAATCTAGCCGAATTCTCTCCAAATTACAAAAGGGAAACAGAGGCACAAAATTACTACCATTATGTCAAACAGGACAGCAGAACTCTGATTCATATGCATGTTCCCACTGCCCAGATGTTTAAATTCAATCCTTGATATTAAATACTCTCCTTGCTCTTAAGAAATCTGCATTCTGCTAATATTACAAGAACTCTCAAGTCATGAGGAATTTACAGTTTTTACAGCACTGCACAAGTGAAGAGCTTCTGCAGTTCAATCTTCCTACTCAGGGTGGGATTGTTTACTTTTAAGATAAATGCTGTTTCACATATTATTTTAAATAATACCTACTAATAAAGCTTATCTGCATCCTAAGGAGCAAAGCACAAAGGGCCTGTATACCTTTCAGCTTGTTTGATATTGAGTAATTTCTTCAAAATCATTCAGCAGCAAAACCTAGACTTAACCTTCCTTCTCCCACACTCAGAGTTTCGCTCTGCATGATCACATCCAGCCTTAAAGGGAGGCAATCAGCTGAGATCTGACAGATTAGACGAGCAATGTAACAGACCACTCATCACAAATAACCCTAGCATTAGCAAAAAGTATGGCTGCTGTTGCATTTCAGTATAACATGCTCTCTGCTGCTGATTTTCCACTATGTTCTAATGTAGACGGTATCCCCAAGACACCATCCATCCATCTCTTCCTTCAGGAGATAGGTGTTACGCTGGCTAATGACCAGCATCTCAATTATTCCCACTTGTCAGAAGTCATTCACTGCATTAATAGTTAATGTTACAATTGATATGTCAATTATGAAAACTTATTCAGCTTCTTGAAGGGCAATTCATACAAAAGTCATCATGGTATTTACTTGCCTTGAAGGGAAAATGGAAAATATAAACAAAACATAACGTTTCATCTATTCATTCTACAATATAGCCTACACAGAACCATAGAATCATTTAGGTTGGAAAAGTCCTTTAAGATCATAGGGTGCAAATGTAAACATAACACTGGCAAGTGCACTAATTCAGTGTGATAAAGCTGGAATTCACACCTCTAGCACGCTACCTGCAGGACATCACTGTGTAAGAACTTCTGCAGCGTTCCACTGACTATGTGGTACTACTGGTCAAGCAGTTAATCTTAATAACCTGAGTAAGAACAGCAGTTACTCTGCACTTAGGATCACATAAATAAATGAAAATTTCACCTTCACTTCTACAAGGTAAATAGGAAAGAATTTAGTTTAGCTTTAAAAGGAAAAAGAAAGAAGAAAAAAAAAAAAAAAAAAGAAGAAGAGGAGGGGGCATTTTCTACCTCAACTGCATCTACAACATGCTTCAAGTGTTCAAGAAAGTACCCGTCCCAAGGAATAGCTAACAGTGGAATAACCCAGCACAATGAACAATTATAGAAATACTTTGAAGTCTAACTGACTAATATATAAGCATGGAAGTAGCCCCATCTTGAAAGTACTATTCAAGATAGCTTGCAAAAAGAATAGGACAAAAATATTTAACTGCAACTGATGGTATTCATTTTGGGCCGACCTGCTGGAGAGCAGCTCGTTAAAAAAAGACCTTGGGAGTCGTGGTAGACAACACGTATTAGCAGAGCACTGGACCAGACTGCCCAGAATGGTGGTGGAGTCTTCTGGAGACATTCAAAACCTGCCTGGACATCTCCCTGTGCAACCTGCTCTAGATGGACCTGCTCTGGCAGGGGGGTTGGACTAGATGATCTCCAGAGGTCCCTTGAAAAACTGTATCACTCTGATTCTGTGATATGGCTAAAACTTAAATAGATGCTAATATATTCATGTCAACTGTGGACTACTCAGCTAAAATCCACTTACCGTGGCTATAAGGATTATACAAAAAGGTCAAAAAGGTGGGATAAGGGAGAAAAGTGAGAACATACGTGAACAGATTTCCTCTTGCTAAGGCCTGTCAAGATTACAATGAACAAAAACGCTGACATTTGGACCAAGTCTTGGGAACGGCTGTGAAATTGTAGCAAGCTTCACTTCCATTTTGGTGATCCTCAAATACCATTCTGAAGGTGATGCAAAGACTGTTCCATGCATTAAGGAGGGAAATGGAAATTACTTAGTCTCAGCCTCTTTTTATTAGTCTCCCTAAATCACTTTGCCACTTTTCGTTTTATGCTTATATTCTAAAATTTACGCACAGAAATAATCTTTTCAGTTTGCCAACAGAATGCTAATTCCAGCAGCCTCCTGTAACACAAGTGCAGACAATGAATAGCAGCATTTAGGCTGCTTGATGAACACGTGACAGTAGAGGCTACCCACCATGGACACTGCAGAATGATGTATCAAAACCACTATCTTGATCAACAGTTTGACCAGGACACCAACATCAATGCCTAGCTTGGATGGCACTGCTTAGGAGACCAGCATTCATTCATTCCTTCCTCAGGAGAATCCCCCTCAGCACCTCTGTGGGTTGTTTGTTCACTACCCAGGGGAAAGAGCACCACCTAGTGAAGCTCTAACACCATCTCCAGGAGCACCTGCGCAATTCTGGGGTTCTCCAACCTGGCTGATCCTGCCGTATTCACCAGACAGTGCAACTGGTGGTATGGCTCACATGAAGGCAAACATACTGCAAGTGACAGAACGATGTGATGCTAAATATTTTTCTTTCAGTGCCTCACGTGCAGTCTTTTGTCCTTAAACCTGCTCCATGTCCTTTAACATTGCCAAGAGTGACAACAAATAAGTCATGTAAAGTGATCTACTTGAAACTATTTCACAGGACAGAAAGGGTAGAATTCCTGTTTGAAGGGGAAGCAAGAAAGAAGTCTAGGTCTTCAACACATTAAAAAAGAAAAATATCATGGCAAGTCAAGGTCCTACACTAACACACTTCCAGACAACATAAAATGAGATCTTAGCATCTGTTTGTCTTCATTTAGGTAACAGATATCAGTAAGTTGGAAGGGAAAATTGAACTTTCAGAGGCAATCCACAGTTACGTGTTCATACCTGTACAACATGTCTTACTTTCCATAGTTTAAAGTAAGAGCTCCTAAACATTAGAATACTGAACTAGAGAGGATTGTCATGTCCAGTATCCCGGAATCAAAGTTAGCCCTCAATTTCTTAACAGAAAATAAAAACACCATAAACCAAAAGAATCCCAGGCACAATAGCATTGGCTATGGTCTGCCTGACCAACAATATACCAAAGTTTCTGCTAAAAGGTTAATGGCATGACAAACACAGATGCATCAACAGAGAAATAAAGCCACAGTTATATAAACAGAACATGTCCACACACTTTTTTTTTTTTTTTCCCTGAATGTACCTCAAGCTGAGATACAAACACTACCTTAATAAAAGAGCAGGACAACCTGTTTAGTCAACAGCTGAACATGAACTTCAGCATCCAAAAGTAATACTATGGAAGCGGAGTTGATGGCAAGAAGAAAGCAACATCAGATTATTTTTTTTTTTTCCCCCAGTATAAGTGAACTTGAGTGCTACAGGTCACAACTCTGTAGATGACAGCAGTTGCTTAAACTTTGAAAAGATTTTCCCATAGCAGAGTATACTGTTCTCATACATTTTTAAGAAATGAGCACAGATAAAGCATTGTTTCATTTATCCCTGTTTCAAACAAGCCAAAGGTCTGAAAGGGTTCCTCTCTCTTGCAAACCAAACCAATGCATTAGCCATACTAGGCATTAGTATGGCTCATCCACCCTGTTGGACACTGGTGGTTCCCTCCAGACCACAGGAGTCAGAATCTAAATTTCATGCAGGTAGTGTGATGATTCTAAAGAGTAACATACATTATTTACAAAAAGGTTCTAAAAACTAGTGACTTGAATGAGATTTGTGGTTGCTTAGTAACTCTTAAAAAAAAAAAAAAAAAAAAAAGACATTTACATTTGAAAACTAATAATGCTGTGAGCATCTGGGTAGAGCTTTTGTTGTTTATAGTATTCTAATTGTCTAAAACCACATTGCTATGACCAGAGTACTTTACCATCTAATGTAGCACTTTGGCAAATTTAAGGTACTCTGAACAGGTTGAACAGTTATCTTCAGAGAATTTCACTAAGATTAATTATACTGCAGACTACCTATTTTACAGGTGACACAGCTATAAGTAATCTATTCAGGCCATAAAGAAATCTTAGAATAGCCCCGTATGAAAGCATTATTAATACACTAAGCTTCCCATTTGCTACTAAGAAGCCATCCCGTTTTATAATTTTGAACTTACTCTTCAGATCACACTTACATGCCTGCAGCACTAAACGTGCCAAAATCAGAGATTTTGTGGTACAGCCATGAGATGTTCTGTATTTGCTCATCCATACACACAGAAGTGTACAAGATGAAGAGAATTCTTATCAAAAAATACCTGACTCAAGTTTGTGTCATTTCAAGAGTTTATTATTAAGCTTTGTCATTCTTCTTTTTGATATTGATTCTATATCAAATGTAATTGTATGGGTTCTGCTGATATCCAGAGATGCCATGAATCTACATCTGAAGGCAAAATATAGCTCACAGAAGATTAATATCTCTTAAAGTTTGTAGTTCAGAGAAGTGTAGGTGTTCAGAACTAATACATCTTTCTTTCTAAAGGCATTCAGTAAACTGCTTATTCATCCTGATATAAAAGTAGATCAGAAAAACTGCTTTTCCAGCAGAATTTAGGGCTCCTTATAAAACAGCTGTTCAAAATACTTCAGTGCAATCCACTTCTACAATGCAGAAAACGAAGTACAATAGTGTTATAGCATCTACATGAAATATTGTCAAAAACTATTAGATCTTTAAATGCACTTGTACTGGCTTCTCTTCTAATGCATGGGAAAACTGTACTTTTAGAAGACTCTATGGTCTGAATACATACATATTTATAGCCATCTAGGCTATGTGGGATTCCAAGCCTTGGTTTTTTCAAGCCTTGCCAGGTGCAGGGACGAGGAGGATCAAGACCCAGGCACTTGACCCAAGTTGGCCAACAAGATTATTTCGTACCGTGAATGTCACATTCAATATAAATTAGAAAGTTTGCTGCACAGTGCTTTAGCTCCCTTGATGGCAGTGGTCCAGAGAACTTCTTGCCCCTGAGGCCTTCCCTTCCTCCCAAAGCCATTGCACTCACAGTGTCCGACATTTGTTGTCCCCTGCTGGGAGTGCACGGCTTCCTGCTGATATAATTGGCTGAATATAATCCTCATATATTTTATATTGGTACTGGGAACAATATTGGATCTTTAGTGTTATTAATCTTAATTATTTAGTCTATCCTATTAAATCTATTTATATTTCAATCCTCCCGTTTCCTTCATTTTCCCCAATTCCCCTTCCCAGACGGGGAGAGGTCATGGGGTGATAGAATAATTGTCTAACAACAATAAATATTTATGGGTTTCTCAAGCCATAACAGTCCTCTAATGCAAGCTTTCTGTTCATTTTTATCCAATTATGATCAATTATGAATCAATAATCAGATTACAATATAAGTGGGACTGCCTGGGCATAATATTCCTTCCAAAATAAAGTCCAAGAGGGATTGGGGGTGGGGTGGTGGTGTATGTATATTTTCTTTTTTACTGTGGATTGCTATTTAATGAACACTGAAGAACGGCCACAAAAGCAACATGCCAGAAAGATTCCTGAGCCCATGGTAACTATCATGAAAGCAGACCCAGCCCACGGCCACTGCTGGTCCCACAGCAGCAGGACTCTACATTGCTGAGAGTATATCTGTAACTGCCAATCTGTTTGCTAGATTAGATCACTGAAATACTGTAAGTGTATAGGCATGTGCATACACATACATTCCCATTATATAACAACTACATCACCAAGAATAACTGGAGAAGAAATGGGGGAAAAAGTCCTTTGCTGTTACAGGGAGCAATTTCCACTTTCAACTAGATAACCCTTGTACATCTCAACTGCATTGCAGAGAGATTCGCTGTGCTTCCTATCTTCTCTTCCTCTGTGGCACAATACTTCCTCCCTAAGAACTTCACACTATGGTAGTCAAATGGTGTTCTGCACAGGTCAAAGGAAGAAGAAAGCAAACACACAACTCCAGCAGAGGGGATTCAAAAGAGTTAATACAGCTCTAAAATCTCCCTTTTATCCGTTTTTAGTAAAATCGCTACAAGAATGTCAGGAGAATGATGAATTCACTGTGATGGATAAATTTCTATCTGGATAGTCCTCAAGATCTATTTGGCTCTTGCTTAAGGTTTTTCAGAATTAAACCAGTACATCTTTGATATGAATACAACATGGTAAATTCTTAGAGACTTCCTCAAAGGATTTATCATTTGCGTAACACTGTGGATCTAACACACTTCAAATTTAACTTAATGGCTCTCAAAGATGTCCTCAATTATGTAGAAACAGCACAAATGCAAAAGTCTTGAAGAATAGGTCATTCACATTGGAAAAATATGGTTAAAATATACATTACAGTGTAATCTCTCCAGCTCCTACTCATCAGCAGTAAACTTTTAGCCAGAAGTATGTTTGAAGGAAGAGCAGGTAACAATAAGAAAAAGCAAGAATGATGTCCCGGGCTTCTGATGCCCTGATCACCTTCACAGAAAGCAGCTTCTGTGAAACTGAGTCCATAAAGTTGTCTTCTCAGTGATACACACAGCATTACAAAGACATTGGGGAGAAACATAGCAGTATCAGACAAAGAAGGCTTTCAAACAGAAACATAGACAAGCAAAAAACAAGCCCCATATTTTAGGCAACTATATAGTCCAAATACCAAGCTCCCATCCCTGGCAGTTAAGTATTCTGTATGTTATCCAGTACAAGTTTCACTAACAGTTAGAATGGCTATATGAGATGCTCCTACAGCTCTGTTTCTTGGCTGTGCTAATGCCAGGTATTTCTCACTCCACAAAGCTACTCTTCCCAACTCTGCTTCTCAGACAGTTCAGTTCCATGGGATAATGGCCCACATGGCTTCCCAGCCAACCTCACTCCTGCTAAATCTATTCCTGTTACTCTTATAACCAGCATGTACTTTAATAACTTAACTAGCTTAACACTTTTATCTCCAACTTTATTTTATGGTAGCAAGCAAGACCAAAACCAAAATTCTCAGCTGATCTCTTCACTATGGAAAACTGTCCATGTACTTTTTCTTCACTGCGTAATCACCTCAAAGTTTCCTTTGAAGCTTCATGTTTTTCTAAAGTGGTCAATCTCCTACTACTAATAATCCCATCCTCAAAGTTTTCTTTCTTTTTTCATTATTGTAAGGTTCATATTACCACTATTAAAATCCAGACTTTCCTTGCTTTGATCAAAGTCAACAAAAGGTATCTTTCTATATGTCCAGCCTCTTTCCCCTACTACTATTTCCATTAAATAAAATAAAATTTTAAAAAAAGGAATAGTGGAAATCATTCCGGGTAACGTTTTGCTAGCTTGGCCCTAATGGCTTCCTTCTTCTGTAGAAAACAATTTGAAACAATTTGCTCTATTTTGGACAAAAAAAAATAAATTAGCTTTTCCACTTCTCTGATATGTCACTGTAATGCCTCAGTTTATTCATCTGTAGCACAGAGAAAAATTACACATATTTTTTTAGAGATACAGTTGAAAACTATCTAATGTTCACACTATAATTACACATCTGCAGTTTTTCCTCTTTCTCCAAGATTTTGTTTTTTACATGCTATAAAACTTTTTAGACAGCTGAATGTATTCTGCTGCTGACTTTGTTCTGTTCTTTCTAAGCTTGACCTGGGATTTAGATTTGTAAATGGACTTCGTAAGCCAAATTTCTTCTCTTTTTTTCTTAAAAAAAAAAAANNNTTATTAAAAAAAAAAAAAAAAAAAAAAAAAAAAAAAGCAGCTTTTACAGACTTATTTGAAGATTTGGTGTAGTGCTTCCTATATTAAAAATTACAACTATGCTTCAATTGCTTTGCGATTCCTGAATTGGGAAAATAGACACAATTTTACAAGTTGTATTTACATGCAAGTATCTTAACGTGGCCTCAGTATAGTTCATATCTGCTTTAGTGGGAATCTGTCGAATGTTATGATATGATAGAGGTTATTATACCAATTCCTACAGCCCATGCAGCATGCTCTATATCTCAAGTAAAAGAAAACAAAATTAAAAACTCAAAACCAAACAAATTCTGACTCTGTATTGCACGTCACTATCAATAGCATCATTGTTTCCATAGCTACAAATGTAGACTGCTTCAAAGGAAAGAAGCAGAGAAACTGAAAATGACAATGCACAATCAAAACAGGCACATAGAGTTTTCAGACGGCACATGTGGGATGGAGAAAGGAAGTAACATGGTGGCAGCGAATTCTGTGGGGTTTTTGCATTTGACAGTAATGCCAGTGATCCAGGCACATCAAGATCAGAAAAGTAAGCAGCAGTAAACCTCTCACTGCAATATCACTTGATCCATTTCTACACCTAGTGGAAGGAAGAGGAGAACAGAAAGGATGGAAAATACCAGCAGGAATCACCAAGGCAGATATGCAGGGCAGGTGCCCTTCTCACAGATCTGGCCACCTGCAGACTCAGATGGATGTATTTTTACACAGGTTTCCTTCCTTGGCATTTTCAGTGATTCTGTATAGTTGTGAAGACAATCAAATCCTTTATATTGCTCTTATCACAAATGATGCCAAAACATACATGCTACACCTAGTACTGATAATAACCATTCCAGGAGAGGGTACAGCATCAAAGTCAAGCACTGCACAGGGGGTAGGTATAAAACATGATTTTGAGAATATACCAGGAAACATGCAGTCTCACCACATGAGAGGGATTCCACAGCATCTAGCAACTAATCTGTCCTTCGGTATTAAGTTTCTGCCCTCTTAATACGTAAGCTATGTAATAGCTTACTTCACTATCAACTGACTACTCTGGAACTATGATAACATCCTCATTCATACAGGATAGGAGGTAAATTCTGTTCTTCATACAGCTGGAATTATTGAGGTCCACAAATGTGGAACTTTCTACATAAATTCTATACTGATGAGCATTGAAATAAACCCAAGACCAGCATCCAAGGCTTGCAACCATACCATTCTTTTTCTCAGAAGAGGAAACTGCATAATGTAAAGGCATATTGTAATTAAAAAAACAGCCCACAAACATAAAAAAAAGCCACATTTATCTCTGTCACCTGAGGGTACCCTGGCATTTTCAATGTCATAAACTCAGTAGTTTATACTTGGAGCAAGATGATTCGTAGGTTGTGATGGCATACTCAGAAACACGTAGTATCAGACTAATTCTTCTCTTATCAAAGGGGGTGAGAGCACTCGGAAAAATCCCACCTACCATGTCCTTCCTTGGTCTCACGGGTTCTATGGAATACA
>VZTM01019516.1:3600-30955 GCA_013400555.1 Jacana jacana
AGGCTATAATAAACACAAATTTTTGTTTGTTTGCTTGACTTCTCAGGAGTGAAGACAACCCCTTAGAAGACAGGATGATGAGGAAATGTGTATGAAAACAGCAATTTGACAGCCTCATATTTTGTAAGGTGTTTTAATTAACTTCACAGAATGGGATTCATCTCACATACCTTCAGATATCTAAAAAGTAATTATCTATTTCTATGCTAGTCGTCTCGTTTCCCTTTCTCGGGAAAAAAATAGGTGCCTGCTCTTCCTACTAAAACAAGTATGTAAAATCACCTTTGGCAATTTCAGTATCCCTGCACTGACTATATATAAGGGCCCTCTGACTACCATCTTAGATTTATATGACTTAATGATGCTTAAGATTAAATGAAATTAATGGCATCCATTCTTCCTTTGCAACAGTTTATTTTCCACAAAACCAAAGCAACTCTGAAATATCAATATAGTAACACCCTATTTGACTATTTTTTCTGCTGTTAAATAATACTACTTTGTAATTATACATACTGTACAATAGAGTAGTGTATTACCAGTCTGCAGAGAATGATTCTATGAACTCTCTGAATCCTTTGGGTTTTTTGTAAATACATAGATGTTTGTGACAAGATTTTTTCAAAATTCTCATGGAAGCAGAAAAGTATGTTTCCTTACCTTGATACCAGTTCTTCTGGACAATCGCGTACTGCATTGCAAAGTAACACCCAGAGAATAGTATTGAAAGTATGTGTTGTTGTCATGACATAATGGAATCAAGACCTTGTCTCTGCCAAATCATAATTGTAATGATGTCAATGGGATTATTGCCATTGATTTGCACAAGATTAGAATTTGCAATAATGATCTACCAGACTATGTCAGAAATGAGCAGGGTGTTCTGAATTAAAGTTGGCACCAATCGACTCCTCAGATGGACAGTCAAGGCTTACCTTGGTTGTATAAGCTGCAGCAGGATGAACTTTTCCATTACATTGAGACTAATAAATATTCATGCTGATGTTCCTTTTGATTTCAGTGAAATTAGAGGGGTTCAGCATACAAGACGCTGCAAGACTGAGCTTTAGCATGGTCTATGTATACTGCAGATGGAAAAGTCTGGTGAGGATTTATTAGACTCATATATTGGTGGGGAGAACCATCTTTCTGAAAAGGTTTCCAAATAGCATAAAATTGTCCACACCTTTCCTTTGATTCAGAATAGAGCTGTCTTCAGTCCAGAGCTGATCAAACACTGTACAAATGAAGAATATGCTAAATCTAGGTGATGGTTGATGTCATCATCACCTCTACTCCCACCAATTCAATGGGACCAAGATTTGACCTAAAGTCAAAAAGTCAATCATGGGAAAGCAAGCAAGAGGGTTGGAGAAGATTTTATCCAAAACAGTCTTCCCATAAAGAGACAGAATCTTGATGAAAGAAAAGACAAAATAAGAGGTAGTATGTAGCTGAAATCCATTAGCAAAGGGTTTTCAGTTTCATAGTTGATTGCCTACAGCTTAATGTGGCTTGAGTTAGATAATGATAGGCACCTGAATTTGGTTGTAAGAGTATTGAGTATTCAAAAAGAAATCTTGAAAATTTATATACATAATATTAGAGAGATAAAACTGTATGCTGACTTTTTCTATCCAGGTATAACTATTGGAGATTTCATTAATAATGATTGTGCACGTTTTTAAGTTCAGAACAAACTATTTTGTGTATGTAGATATGTGTAGCCTAGTTCAGAATGTTATTAAACTAAATTATTTTTGAGATAATGAAATCAAATGAAAATAGGTGTTTTTAAACTCATTTTATAGAAAAAAGAATGTACGTAATGATCAGTACCTAGAGGCACAGCTATTAAAATGTATCAGGAGTTATGAAATGAAGACAAAGCTAACAGATGCATGAAGAAGATTCTAAAACTGAATAATAAAATCATGAAGAGCAAAGGAGACATAATGAATTATCAACCAATAATGTTGCTGATTTGATGATAAAATGTTTAATATATCCAGTAGAGCTTTAAGAGATGGAAGCTAGAATAGAAAATAATATTTTATCTCATAGGGTCAGTTTTATCAGATGTATATTGGCTGCAAGTATTCTGGAAAAGGTAGTGTCACATAATACTTCATTCCATAAACCTGCAGAACAGCATGGCATCCCTTGGCTGGAATTCAGGAAAAAAGCACCCACAACCCCCCCCAAAAAAACCAAAACAAAAACAACAAAACAAAACAAAAACAAAACATAAAGAAGGAACTCCATATGGATAACTGCTACAGATCTTAACATTGCAGTGAAATGAAGATTCAGTTCCATTATTTTGTTTGCTGGTAGCTCCTGCAGAGATATCGCTGCAGAGGTGATAGGTGGCAACTAACCTGTTATCTGGAGTGCAGCTTCTATTGTCGTAGCTCTTCCACTCAGCAGATGCAAAAAGAGAAGGCCAAACCTTGTGAACCTGATACTAGCAGTAGCAGCAATAGCCCCTTGTGGAGAGGAGTGTGAGGCTTGTGATGTTCCTGGAGGATGGCTGACGGGGTTTCTGGGCTCCTGGCACCCTTGGGCTGTGTGTGTAGAGAGATCATCCAGGTCTCAGAAGAAGTGCAGGCAATAGCTGGGCGGTGCCGGCTGTTCCCCAGTTCAAATCATGGGACACCACATCTAACCAGCCTCAAGGGAAACACTGCAAATGGGCATCGTGGTTGAGGACAACAAGGTGCACAAATTTGGAGCAGCATTGGCTGGGGGCACTGTCAGTTTGTGTGACAGTGCATTGGAAGGGCACATGGGAATGATGGTGTACCTTGCCAGTTGTAAGGCTCTTGGCTGCCTGCTCACCTACAGGCTTAGGCTGCAGTCCTGACGGTCATTCCAGTTAGCTGCTGTCTATGCAAGCATACCAGCAGCTTGAGGTCTCTAGAGAATTTGAAGAGCTTGTCAGGCAGTTGTCCAGGTGGAAGGCTGCAAAAACTGCACCCTGATCTCTGGCATGGGGGAGAGTGGAAGCTCCACCTGCACAAGATGTGTTCCGGTGGAATCACTCAGGCAAAGGGTGGAGGAGCTGCAGAAGGAAGTTAGCAGACTGTGCTGTATTAGAGAGAGATAGAACAATAAATAATTTCAGACCTTGGAAGAAGAAATAGGAGGAGCGGTGACCTCCAACAACTACCAGAGAGCTTCAACAACAGACAGCACCATGGAGAAGGAGGCACCATGAACTCTAGTGACCTTTGGGAACAGGATACCACTTCATTCCCTTTCTTTGTATGTACTAACCAACATCAGATGTGAAGCCTTGGCAGCAGACAAAACCTGCACGGTTCACTGGAGGAAACCACACCTACAGCACATACTGAAAGCTCAGAATGAAGCAGAGAGTGCTAGTAGTGGGTGACTGTTGAGAGTGACTAAGGCACTATATCAGCTAGCCTGATGTACTTTCAAGGAAAGTTTGCTGCTTGCCAGGAGACCTGGGAAGTCACAGAGAGACTGCTACAGTTGATCAAAAGTACAGATTGCTAACTGTTACTTACATACCTAGGTATGTGATAGAGTACGCATCGCTGGCGGGTTTCATGGTACAATTGGCGATGCTAGATAATGTTATCTAGGTGTCCTTTCCCACTAAAGGTGGGACCAGATGATCTTTTGAGGTTCCTTCCAACCTGAGCTGTTCCATGATTCTGTTCTATAATCCAAAAAATTCCATTCAGGAAGTAGAGTTACCACATTTTATCCATATAAACCAGGTAGAGGTCAATTTGATGTCCAAAAATTACTAGCCTTTTTTCACTTGCTCTTTGCACAAACATCCATGAGCTTGTGGAACAGGGAACTATGCCTGTGGATTACACAGGATTTGATTACTGTAAACTCACTACTGCACATTGCATTTGCTTTTTCATGAACAGTGATCTTCTACTTTATATCTTTAAATTAAACCAGTCTTGGTTGTTTGCTGTTATCAAGAACAAAAACCTGTAGAGTGGCCTATTCGGGGCAGAGTCCTGTTCTTAACATGGAAGGTATGTCTGATATACCTATTTCAATCCTATTAGGTTTAAAATCTTACTAGGGGCTGAACGTTTGCCATTGGTGTAAATTAAGCCCAATAGGGAGCTCAGCCGTATACAACTGGTCACTCACTCCCTCCTCTCTTTTCCTTCCTCGTGCAGTGGCATGGCAGAGAGAATTGAAAGGGCAAACGTGAGAAAACTTGTGGGCTTAGAAAAGACAGATTAATAGGTAAATGAAAAGCTGTGTGCATAAGCAAAGCAAACCAAGGAATTTGTTCTCTACTTACCATTGGCAGGCAGGTGTTCATCCATCTTCAGGAGAGCAGGGATTCATCATGCATAACACTTAGTTGGGAAAACAAATGTCAAAACACCAAATGTTCCCCTTTCATCCATCTTCCCCCAACTTTGGCTGCTGTGCACAAGATCATAAGGTCTGTGATATCTATTTGGTCAGCTGGGGTCAGCTGTTCCACCTGTGTCTCCTCCCAACTTCTTGTGCAATCCCAGCCTACTTGTTAGCAGGGAATAGTGAGAAACCATAAAAGCCTTGATGCTGGGTAAGCACTGCTGAACAGTAACTAAAACAGCCGTGTGTTATCAATACTATTTTCATCAAAAATCCAAAATATAACACCATATAAGTTACTATGAAGAAAATTAACTGTATGCCAACAAAACCAATACATTAGTGAATGACTGTAAAGCTTGTGTTGGAAAAAGGCATGAATTCCTAATACCCACTAAGTTCTGCTTGCTAAAAGTAAACCAGAGAAATCTTAAAGGTATTCTTAGAAAGCAGACAGAATCAAGTAAGAGCAATTACAATACAATCAATTAATTGTATATTCTACTGAGCAAGTCCTAAATAAATACTAGTTCCACTGAACAGAAAGACTTGGAATGCCGTGCATTTTGTTCACAAAACAGGTTTAACTCATCAAACTGTACAAGCCAAAGATAATAAGTAAATATGTAATATGCAGCATGTAAATAAATCCTATATTGAAACTTGAAAAAAATACATAGGATGCAGGAACCCAAGGAATTTGTTGTTTTTCTTTGCTTGAAGAACAATTCTGCAGTCACCTGTCTGGGTGTGAGATAAATCTCATTTTACTTGTTTGGACTTGCATGACAAAGCTTGCCGAGGTGGTTGTAGGATGTCTGCCTATGCTGTATTGTTTCCTAATATTTGAACTATTACTTTTTCAAGTAAGTTTGACTTTGAAGATGCTGTCATGGAAAACAGAAAGTGCAGATTATTCAGAAACAGAAAAATCGTATGGTACATCTCCATGTTTTTACCAAGGAGCTAAAATTTACTCCAAATGTAATGAACTTTATTCATATCTGGTGTAATTCCTTTGCTTCTTTTCTTTCACTAGCTCTGTATGTTGAACAGCTTTGGCCTAGGAGTTTCAGAGATAATTTAAAATCATAGTTTTCTGAAGACACTTAATATTTTAGAAAGCAACTGGCACTTAACAGCAGTCTCAGCAAAGAAAAAAAAAAAAGAGCTGAAAGAGCAGAGATTCATTTTCATTTCAAGAAGTAGCCACCTGAGGTCAAGACTAAGGAACACTGGCAAGAGGTCTGCAGAGGTACTGCTTGTTCTGAATCTATTCTGCAGATTTAAGAGACTACTGTTTCCAGAATTGTCATGGTGGTAGAGTGCATAACCAATAAATTAATATTTTCCTCTAAGCTTCAAAACTTCATATGAAATACAGTCTAGGTTGTTGTAGTAAAAATATTTTATCGGCATGCCATATTATTAACTGAGAGTGAAACCATAAAGAAATTACAGTCCTCTGGGTAATCTTTGATAACATAACCATACTTAATACTTTGATAACATAACATCGTCATGTCCTCTCCACATGCCCACTGAAGATAATTCTGAAAAATATCTTAAGAAGTTAAAGAGGTTAGCTGTAAGTAGCAATTGTTACTTAGTCTCCTGTCTCCTCTGTAAAACTCTCCATTTCTATATTTCAAGACAAAGCATTTGACGTCTAAGGGAGCCATAATATTTAAAAGATTTTTCTAGAACATAATTTGAAACCTATTGTCAAAAGTGAAAAACACTGACTATTATCTAAAAAGTGGAAATACATATTTCCCAGTAACATGAAACTTCTTTTTAAATCCTTAATGGAGAACAGAAAACCTTAAATTTATCACCACTTTAAACTGAAATTCTGTAGAGTTGGTAGGAAGATGTATTCTGTATTTAAAAAAATGGAAAAAGTACTTTTGGGGAGGGTGTTTAAAATACCAAAAATATTGTCAGCTTTTGGAAACTATTAAGATGTTGGAATACCATAGCTCACCCTAAGGAAAACAGTCTAGAAGGCATGAAACAAAAAGGTTGCGCAGTGTGCACTTAAAAAAACTGTCGAAGCATTCTGTAAGCATTATGAATTGCATGGTTCAGCTGTATTATGTTCCTATGATACCTTGTTATGATATATACATCTACATATCATGCAGAGTGGGACCAGCTGTAGCTCTTAAGATCTGAAGGTCCCTTTGAGAGACAGAAGAAGGAAGCACAGGCCTTGAGCAAAGTGCCTAGAGGCATTGTACGTTTGAAAGCAATTTCTTTAACATTCAGCAGAATTATTGCCATGGAGTTTCAGGTCAACATATTAATATAAGATGCCAGATCAAGGAAAATCTCTTATGCACAAGTCTGTCTACTGCCTTCCTGCACTTTTGTTATTATGGAATGTAAGCAAAACTAAAAAATTAATTTATATAAAGTGAAAATAAATCTGTGGGTAATATCTGTGGGGAAGGATTTGACTGCCCTCAATAAAAGTCCTAGTGCAGTTCGGCTGGGAGAAGGAGACCTGCTAAAGTCTGAACCATCATGTATTAGACATAAAATACTGTCTTCACCCATACTTAAAATAAGTTTTGACTTTCAGGCTTCAGTGCAATTAATTTGGGGCTTACATGAACAACTACTGTAATTTGTAATGTTAACATAACTAAGAAAATCCTGTTTGTCGTTATCTGTGCCCTTGGCAAACATTTAAACAAACACTCAAATTCATTTTCATGACAGTTGTAGCAAAACTAACAGAAAAGTCACTATTCCTCTTGCCAACTCCTCCAAAAGCCAAGCAAACAAACACCTCATATTTTAGCTGTTTATTTTTTTACTTCAATTTCTCATACCCTTTAAAAAGTTTATTGACTTTAAACATCCCACTGTTATTTACTATCATGTAATCTATGCCCCGCTCCATATACAATACAATACAATACATAACACAAATTTCTAGTGTTTTTAAAGTGGGCAAAGGCTGACACAAATGTATTTGATTATGATGATGGGGATGACAGTGATACTAGGTCCTATAATTCCAATACTTCCCACATTTTCCTGGTGGAGTTTCTAAAAACATTGTTATGGAAACCTGTGTAGTCTGCGAGTTTTTTCATTTGTTTCCTTTCAAGACTATTAGATGTGAAAGGTCTTCATTGCAGTGAAGGAGTTAAAGAAGGGATGTTTCTTTAGAAACACTGTAGTATTACCTAAAATAAGTGTACGGACAAAAAAAATTGTGCTTAGAGGTAAACTGATGTGACTAAAAATAGAAAAACACATATGCTTGTCTTGTGAAGACCTCACAACATAAAAAAATATTTTAGACCCAAAATAAAGAGCAGTACAGAAAAAAACCTTGAAATATTTGGATAGTATTAAATATCCAACTGTAAATGAGCCACTGTTAATATTTGATGACACTAGCTGTAGCAGTAATGCTGTCCTTTTGACTTACACAGCAATGTGATATCACCTTTATAATGACGACTGGAAAAAAAAAAAGGAAATTAAATCAAGCATTTCTGCAGCACAGTTCATATGGAGTTCACTAGGAAAGACCACATCCTCCTGAAGATACAGTGCTGAAACCAACAGTCTCTTGGCAATCCCAGATACT
Source organism: Jacana jacana (assembly GCA_013400555.1). Lineage (NCBI taxonomy): Eukaryota > Metazoa > Chordata > Aves > Charadriiformes > Jacanidae > Jacana > Jacana jacana. The sequence continues at coordinate 11,579 of VZTM01019516.1, forward strand.
TTGACTAGATATGTAAAACCTTCAATACGAGAAAGCTTAGAATATCTACATTGATGACTGGCCTCTAGCTATTTATGAAGCTTTTAATAAGATTACTGAAAGATTATACAGTTACCTACATTTCATCTAACCTAAGTAAGTCTCAGATGCTCTGATTTGAAATTTTCACTGTTTTCAAGAGACATGGGCAAGGCTGGTCTCATTAATGGTTTTTATTTTTGGTATATGAGGTACGGTGGAACACCCATAACATTTTCATCTAGGCTTTATATAAGTAGAGTGAACATCTAACATGTCTGTTCATGGTAGAAGAAAATTGTTCTATATGATATCCTATATAGATGTCAGTATTATGATGGTCAAAGGATTAGAAATAATTACAATGAGATGTAAATCAGAATAAAGCTCAGTAGAAAACCATACCAAAACATTGCAAATATAAGCTTTTGAAATCTGAAGTCTGTGTCAGTATTTACTATGACTGTAAAGTGAAGCCTGCCATTCATCTACCCCTTTCAATTAATTTTGGTTTTATTGGTTATCTTTGAGCCTAGTAACTTTTAAACTCATCTTCAATAAACTTTAACAGTTGGCTATCTTTGGCTTGTAAACTATTAGTTTCAGACTTCATCACGTTTTAAGCAGCTCTATCCTTCTCTCCTCATGTGCTATGTAAAGAAGAAACAGGAAATAAAACTGTGATGACATTTTTTTTCTCATGTTTGTGGGTCTCTTTACTTATGTCAAAGACAAATATCTTCTTTAATTTGACTTGCACATCACTCAGACACCAGTCAAAGCAACAATTTTTTTTTTTTTTATTAAAGGTTGTGCCAGGTCTTCTAAATGCTCCACAGTAAACCATTCACTTCACTAGAGTGAAATGCTGTCAAATTTTGCCAAAGTAGTCAAAAATCTGTATTGTTTTGGTGTAGTAACTGTAAGATACTTTGAACAAAAGTAAATAAAATTAATTCTTCTTTTCATAAATATAATGAAACAAGAGAAAGAATCCTGTAGCCTTAAGTGAAAATTTATTCCATCTTGATTAATAGCAAAAAAGGTTTGTCTGTCCTGTTCTCATCTCTCCTCTCTTTACCACCACAAGTTTAAAATAGCTATAATTGGTTGTTTATTTGTTACACAAATGATGAGTTTTCCACTTTCATCTTAGGTAATTTATTTTCATGGATACATACATCCTGTATGTAAAGTGTTCACCTGTAGGTAAAGTGTTCACAACAATGTTTTGTTTAACATGCTGTATATCACAACATGATGTATTCCCTAACCTGCTTTTCCCATATTTTCTGTTTTACTAAAGCTTTATGTTCCAAACAATTGTGTAGTTCCAGTATGATGACACAGCAAAAATATTTGTTCATTCCTTTGATAATTTAGTACAATAGTTTTGTTAAGAAAACACAATATACTCTGAATGTCTGGTTTCACACAGGAGACCTGTGTTTCTTTCATGACTCTATGCTAGACTGATGATGTTGCATAGTAACATGGTAACACAAAGAAGCCCAAACAGGTAAAGGAGCATTTTTATAGCTGCTCCTTTTTCTCTTCATGAAGGTATATAAACACTATAATCAAACTACCTCTCCATTTTCTTTTTTGATAAACTAAACAAATTAAATTCTTTTCAAAGTAAATGTTTTCTTTTTTTCTGCTCTCCAGGAATAATTTTACAGCCTCGTAAAGCTTTGAATGGTTCTTTCAAGCAAAACTCAGCAAAACTTTACTCATTATCTTTAAGATTACACATGCCAAACAACACTGAAGGAGGTGCATTGTTGTCTTACTCCTGTTTAGAGAAACCTTTCCTCCATTGAATGTGCATTTGAGTTGTCTATGTGTTAAAATTCCTTAGTCCTTTGAAAAGTAAAAACTTCCAGTGGGAATGCATTCCTATTTCCTAAATAAATACATCTACCCTATTAAAATTATTATTGATAATGAAGTATTCTTGGGCATATACATACATTCGGTGGGCCCAGCTTAACAAATCCTTGCAATAACTCTGTATAGCTGCTTTATGCTCAAAATGTTTTATTATTTCAGTCATTAATGTGTGTGGTGCCATTCTATCATTCTATCACTCCCCCTCCTCAACTGGACAGAAGGAGAAAAAATACAACAAAAAGCTCATGGGTAGAGATATGGACAGGGAGCGATCACTCACCAATTACCATCACAGACACAACAGATTGACTTGAGGAAATCAATTTAATTTATTACCAGTCAAGTCACGGGAGGAAAACAAGAAATAAAACCTAAATCTTAAAACACCTTCTCCCCATCCTTCTCTTCTTCCCAGGATCAACTTCACTCCCAAATTCTCTACTTTCTCCCCTCAAAGAGGCACATGGAGATGGGGAATGGGGGTTGTGGTGGTTTCATCTTACATTGTCTTTGCCACTCTTCACTCCTCACTTTCTTGTGCTGCTTCAGTGTGGGGTCCTCCACAGGCTGCAAGTAGATATTTGCTCTGTCGTTAATCTATGTAGGCTGCAGGTGAACAACCTGCCTTACCATGATCTTCACCATGAGCTGCAGGAGAATGCCAGCTCCAGTGCCTGGAGCGCCTCCTCCCCTTCCTTCTTTACTGGTTTTGGTGTCTGCAGAGTTGTTTCTCTCATATTCTCAGTCCCCTCACCCAGCTGCTGTTGCACGGTGTTGTGGTTTTTCCCCCTTCTTAAATATGTTATCCAGAGACATTACCGCTGTCATTGATGGCCTTGGCCTTGGCCAGCGAAATGTCCACCTTGAAGCCGGCTGCCATTGGCTTCATTGGATAAATGGGAAGCTTCTAGCAGCTTCTCACTGAAGCCACCGCTGTAGTTCCCCCCCTGCTACCTCTACCTTACTACACAAACCAAATACAGTGTCATTCACACATTTTAGAATTAATGATATAATTATTTTTAATTAAAATAAATTAAAAAAAAAATTCCTATGACCTTTAAAATCTTGCAAAATCCCCCTTCAATGATGATTTGTCACTGAGAACCACTTTTAGCTTAGTTCTTATTCTGTTGAGCTTGAACTTTACACACTGTCTGGTGGCCTCCTCTAGCTGTGAAATTGGTGACTTTCTGAAAAATGTGGTTTCCTTGTGTTTTTTGAAGGGCTTTGAGGAACAAAACTGTCTCTCCCCAACACATTTGTAACACATACTGTTTTGAATAAAGAAAAACTGTAGTGAAATCACATACCCCACTATCCTCAGTCAGACATATGCTGAGGTCTGAAAGAATTCTTTATCCCTCTGCACATAAGTGGTTAGATCCATTCCTGGTGTGTTGCACTTTCTTCCACATTTATATAAAATAGATACATAAATGAGACCTATGTCAATTGTTCCGAGGTGCTGAAAGGGATGCCTACTCTTAACCAAGGTCACTGAGCTCAATTTAAGAGTACTGGAAGAGATATAAGACCCTGGGGGAGGATTAATTAAATAATCAGATCATCTTCTCTGACCTCAAATTCTATGACATTTTTCATGCACCTCATTTTGACTAGCATCTGGGAAAGAAGGCAATTCATCTTTCTGGTTAGAAATGGAAGCATGACAACATTTCTTTTTTTTTTTTTAATTATTATTATTTTTAGTCATCTAAATTTTCAATTTGTTTCCTCATCGTGCTCTATACTCACGTCTGCACTGTTCCTGCTTGGTTTTGGCAGTCAATTTGGGGCTGCATTTCTTGAGAGTATATAAAACTAACATTGTTATGTGGCTCTTCTGACAGGCAAAGCACTCATGCAAAGCAAGATGAATGGGATGTCAGTTTTCCCTATCATGGGATCTCCATTTAGTGACCCAGATGAGAACTGAGAGAACTTGTCACAGAGGCGAGACAAGCCAGATATGGCTTTAAATGGGACTCCAAATCTCATATAGTTTTGAAGCTACTGCTAGAACACTGAATTTGTCATAAAAGACTTGTCAGTTCAGAGTTCATTAAGGTAAAAGATGAGAGTGTTTTGTCTGGACGCTCTTGAGCCCTCCTATGGTAGGAGTATGGACTAGTTACAGCCCTTGAAAGGAAAAAAAATGTGCTTTTGCAGTGTTTTCTTCTAGCTTTTCTTTAGATTGAATCTCTGTGGAATAGCTCCTCCTGGCATATAAGTATTTCTTTTCCTTGTTTGTCTTTTTTTGGCTTCTTTGTTAAACTTGGAGGTGTGTTTGCGATGTCAATTCAAAGTCCCTTGAGACTTGGCTGAGACTTGAGGTGAGGTGTTAAACTTCACAAGGCTGAATTGGAACGGTTAAGGTGAGAGACAGGGTTTTAATCACTTGCACTGTGGCTGCCACACTAGAAACTTTGTGACCTTAGCTGAGTTTTCTTTTACTCAGAGTCCAAAATCAATAGAAGTATTCATGACTGGAGAAATGACTTGTGTTTAACTTCATCCCCAAAGCTGGGAAGAATCAAAAAGTGTATTTCTCAGATGTGCAGTTTACAAACTGTGACTCTGAAACTCTGAATTTTACTATTTTGAATTCCACTTCCGTAAATAATTCAAAATGTAGCACCATCCTTGACAGAACACTTAACCCTCCTGCTTCACAGTCATATTTTCTTCACGTGACAAAGATTTGACCTTGTACTAAGTTTACCAATGCACTTTGACATTTTTAGCCACTAGTAAGAAATGTCATTATTATTATTATTATTATTTAAAAGATTCTGGGATTTGGGTTGATTACCTATACTCTTCTGAAGATTTTCTTTTAGCACACTTAAATTAATGCTAAAGCTAGTTATATAAATTTATATAAAAATATATACAAATTAAAACATAATATTATATGGATGTTGGAAAATGAAGTAGTTAAAATATACTAGTCAACTTCTTTTTTTAAAAAATAGAGTCATAGTTAACACAATGATTGAATTCTTCACAGTATCCTGTAAAACATTGATGTCAAAGTGATGTTGAGAACTAACTGGCTCTGCTAATAATATTAGTTGGTCATATATATACTTTAATAATTATTTTATTCCTTATAGCATATGTATATCTTGGTACAGTGCCATAAAATATTCAGTATGGTGCACAAATAAACCCTTTGGATTGTGCCACATACCGTTGTGTTGCAAAGACTCTAAGTGTATGTGACAGTGACATGGAGTCTTTCACTCAGCACCTGTGTACACGAGTTTCAATAGTTTTGAAGCAGAAGGAAAAGAACTATGACTAAAAATAACACCATACACGTCCTGACAAGGATCCTAGTCCTGCAACTGTTATCTCATCTTATGAATTAAAAGAGATTAAAAACTCTAGAAAGATAAAACACTATAGGCTTGGGCCAGAGTGATTAGAAAACTATGAAGAGATTTAGATTAGATGTCAGGAAAACCTTTTTATCCCAGAGTGGTCCGGCACTGGAATTACCTGCATAGGGAAGTGGTAAAGTCACCATACCTAGCGGTGTTCAAGAAGCACCTGGACAAAGTGCTACAAGACATGATTAGCTTAGCGGGTAGCATTGGTGACAGGAAGACAGTTGGACTAGGTGATCTTGTAGGTTCTTTCCAACCTTGTGTTTCTATGATTCTTGGATTGTCAGATTCTCTGTGTCTGCTCATGCATTTTTGTAGATATATATATCAGTAACAAAAGAAAACCACTTTTCTCTTAGCATTTTCATGGCCTAATATTGTGAATTAAAAGATACAGACCATTCATTATAAAGCAACTCTTCAGAACTCACTGCTTTAAAAACCAGACTCAGAGGAAGAAAAGGACAAAGTAGATACAGCTACAATAATGTGCAGATCTGGTGTCAGAAAATAATTTCCAACAGAAAATTAATCCATGTCCAGCATTAATTCTTCAAGTAGCTATCATGCAACAGCTGATGATTTGCATTTGATCCAGTATAACCAGATTAAAGGGCAAGTGAAAAGCCCTCCACTTATGTATGAACCATCAGCTGCACAAATATAAGACAGGAAAAAACTGGCCAAATGGGGATGATCTGAGAATTATAGCGGATTGTTAACTGAGCACGAGTCAACTGTGTCATGTTGTTACAAAGAAAGCAAATATCAGACCGTTATGTACAAGCAGAACACATTCAGTAATCCTTCCGCTTGTTCAGCACTGCTCAAGCCTTAGCTGAAATACCATGGCCAGCAAAATGCCCAGCAGTTAGAGGTGGCCCAAATGGGGAGGCAATTGTAGGAACTGTGCTGTAACTCAGATATACACAAAGCAATTTGTAACAGTAAGGACAGTGAAGAATTAGTTTAGATTTCCTAAGGATCTTGTAAATACCCTGTCTTTGGAAGCATTTAAGATCAAACTGAGGAAGTATCAATCAGGAAAGACGTATTGATAGCTCATCCTGCTTTGGACTGAGGAATAAGCTGAGTGATCACTTAAGGTTTCTTCTAGCAACATTTTCTATCACTAAGAACTACCTTAATGCCCTTTTTCTAAGACAAATGAAGAAAACGGGTATATGATATCTCATTAGATTTGTAGTTAGACAAAAACCAATATTCTTTCTTCCAAAGAGCTTTAGTAAGACTCTTGAATGAAAAAGCTTTTATTTCATTCAGAATGAAAGCAAGCTTTGTTCTTCCTTTGATCTGAAAAGAGGATGCTTTCCAAAATAAGGTTTATCATAAGGCAAAATGAATTTTTCTCAAGTTGATTTAGTTTATTTTAGGTTTTGTTTGTCTGTTTGTTTTTATTTAATGCGAATTATTTTATCTCTAAAGAACAGAAATCTATTCATAAGCGTCTGCCATGCCTTTTAGTGAACACAAAAAAAAGTTCACTAGTTCACTTTCACAAAGTTTGCAAACATTTCTTTTGATTAGTCACAAAAACCATGTAAGTACAATCTTGTAGGAAGATTTAGTGTGACTGATGAAACTGTTTATCTACTTCATGCAATTTAGCAATCAATGGAAGCAGGACAAAGATCAAGGTGGGTTTTCTGACCAGCTTTCCCTTATAATTTGTCAGCCAGGCTTTGTTTCTATAGTAGCTGGAACTGTAAGGTATAGGGTTTTGGTTTTTGTTTTCAGAATGTCCAATGGGAATTTGGTTTGTGCACACATCATCACTGACTCCTTAACTTCTTTTTGTTAATGTGAGGTTCCTGCAAGTGATTTAATTTTCCAAATCATGTACTTCATGTCCTTCATTGAATCTCTGTTGAACCTACATTATGTCTATGGGGAGGAAAACATGTTTTTTGGTGTGGTTTTGGTTTTGCTTTTGGTTTTGTTTTTGGTTTGGGGTTTTTTTTTGTTTGTTTTTGTTTGGTTTTTTGTTTGTTTGTTTGTGTTTTTTGTTTGTTTTTGTTTTTGTTTTGTTTGGTTGGTTTTTTTGAGTACTGGAAAAATACTGTAAAAGTCAATTTTAAATGATCAGTTCTAACCTGAAAGTCAATGGAAGAAGAACCTCAAGATATCATTTTCCTACAGCCACTTTTAAGGTCTGCCAGATGACTTTGGAAGGTGTAAACATTAGTCAGAGAGAGTTGAAACTTTAAATGAAAACTGGATGCATTTCTAAAAGATATATTGTCCCCCAAGCAGAAGATATGAACTTGATGCATGAATTACTGGTAGAGATTTTATGGCCTGTTACACAAGTGGTTGGAATAGATAATCATAATGGTTCTTTCCATCCATATAGTATATGAATTTGAATTCAGCATGAGTACATTGAGAGGCAAAGGAAAACTTGGTGAAAGCAAATAATCTAAAAAACAATAACTGCAATAATTAAAAAAAAATCCCAAACCACAAAGAAACGTTTCCAGATTTTTTCCTCTCTTTAAGAGGGGGAAAAAAAAAAAAAAGAAAAAAGAAAGTCCTATTTAAGTAAAACAATAATAATAAAAAAATGTAGATCTATGACTTCAAGAAGTGACAAGTCCCCTCATTCTTGCCCACTACTGTGGCAACTGGCATGTTGGCCAGCTCAGTAGGATTCCTGAGGTAAAATAAACTCAATTTGGAAACTGAAAATTATGCTTTCTGACTGAATGATATGGACTCAGTCATAAGAAAACAAGTAAATTTTCTGGTGGCACATGAATCAAGAAATATTTAGTAGCATTTCCACCACAACATTTGTTCTACTGTGCTAATGGTCATGGTAAAAATTTGCTGTTATTATTAAAGTAGCAGATATAAGTGGAAAGCACACAGAGAGCAGAAACACAGAGTAAGAAGTGGCCATTAAAGTCACAATTAGAAATATAACCTTACCTTTTAACAACAGAGGTGTTAACAACACAGCAGACTGCCCTCTCAACTCACCACATTGTTGCTTAAAGAGTTCATTTAAAATAGTCCTCAGTTGGCATGCTTGTAAATGTCATCCTTTAGAAACATGAAAACATAGCATATAGAACCGGAAAAGCATTTAATGGCTATCTCTATATTACTGGATCTGGGAGTGCTTTTAACTTAATGGTTGCAGGTACGTTGCAGCTTTTTCCCTCCCCTTCAGAAATAGCCCTTCTGTCCTAGTTTTCATGTAAAGAAAACTTTCAGTCCAGACAAGGGGTATAGCTTAGACCTTAAAATCTTTATTGAAGCACCTCACAGCAGCCCATGCATCATTTAACTCTAATTCCTGCTATTGTAAGCAACTGTGTCACAAATTTTCATCCCAAATTTAGGAAGCAACAACCTAAAAATATTTTATCACTCACCCATGTTCTCATGACACACATTTGCAATCACGAAACATTCAGATATTAAGAACATTACAAAGATTGTGTTTATTTGGGGGGCAGATAAATCAGATGATGTTGAATAGTATTTTCTCCTGTTTTCATTTTCAACTCACTCAAAAAACACTCAATGATGTGAATGACAGTGTTGAGAGTTTATGGGTAAGAATCAAGGGGAAAGCCATAGGCAGACATCGTGGTGGGAGTTCATTACAGACACCCCAACCAGGATGTAGAGATAGATAAAATATTCTATAAACAGCTGGCAGAGGTATCAGGATCAGTCTTCCTTGTGGGAGATTTTGACTTCTCAAATGACTGCTGGAAATACAACACAGCAAAGAGGGAATGGTGCCAGAGGTTCTTGGAGTGCATGGAATACAACTTCCTAACACAGCTGGTGAGAGAGCCAACCAGGGAAAACACCCTACTTGACCTGACATTTGTTAACAGAGAAGGTCTTGTGGGGGATGTAAAAGTTGGAGGTCATCTTGGGCAGAATGATTATAAAATCACAGAGTTTTCAATTCTTGGAGAAGCAAGGAGGGGAGCCAACAGAACTGCCACTTTAGACTTCCAAGGGGAGACTTTGGCCTGCTCAGGAACATGGTTGAGTGTCCCTTGGGAGACAGTCCTAAAGGGCATAGGTGCCCAAAAAGGCTTCACATACTTCAAGGAGGAACTCCTAAGAGCACAGAAGGACATCCCCAAGTTCCATAAAATGATTCGACGGGGAAGAAGACCAGCCTGGGCTTTGGCTGGACCTCAGGAATAAAAGGAAAGTTTACGACCTCTGGAAAAGTGGGTTGGAGTACCAAGATGTAGTGAATCTATGCAAGGGAAAAATTAGAAGGGCCAAAGCTCAAGCAGAGCTGAACTTGTCCACAACAGGTAAAGATAACAAAAGGAAGGGCAACAAAGCTGGTGAGAGGCCTGGAAAACAAGGCTTATNAGGAAAATGCAGGCCCACTGAAGAATGAGGTGGCCAACTTAGTGATGGAAGACACTGAGTAGGTAGAGTTACTGAATGCTTTCTTTGCTTTGGCCTTCGCTGCTAACTGTACCCGATGAATCCCAGACCCTGGAGACAGGGGGGAAGATCTGGAGAGAGGAAGATTTTCCTTCTGCAGAAGAAGACTGGGCTAGAGACCACTTGGTCAAAATAGATATCCCTAAGTCCATGGCCCCTGAAGGGATGCACCAGTGAGCACTAAGAGAACTGGCAGAAGATATCGCTGGGCTGCTCGCCATCATTTTCAAAGGTCATGGAGAACAGGAGAGGTACCTGAGGACTGGAGAAANGAGTTACTGAATGCTTTCTTTGCTTTGGCCTTCGCTGCTAACTGTACCCGATGAATCCCAGACCCTGGAGACAGGGGGGAAGATCTGGAGAGAGGAAGATTTTCCTTCTGCAGAAGAAGACTGGGTTAGAGACCACTTGGTCAAAATAGATATCCCTAAGTCCATGGCCCCTGAAGGGATGCACCAGTGAGCACTAAGAGAACTGGCAGAAGATATCGCTGGGCTGCTCGCCATCATTTTCAAAGGTCATGGAGAACAGGAGAGGTACCTGAGGACTGGAGAAATGGAAATATCATCCCAGTCTACAAAAAGGGCAAGAAGGAGGACCCAGGGAACTACAGGCCAGTTAGTCTCACCTCCATCCCTGGGAAGGAAATGGAGTGACTTGTTTTAGATGTCATCTCCAAACACCTTAAAGAACAGGAATCATTGGAAGTGGTCAACACAGATTTACCAAAGATAAATAATGCTTGACAAATCTGATAGTCTCCTATGATGTTATAATTGGATGACTGGATGAAGGGAGACCAGCAGATGTCATCTACCTTGTCTACACTGTCTGCTGTAACATCCTCCTTAGGAAACTGAGGTCAGTGAGATGGATTGAGAACTGGCTGTGAGACAGGACTCAGAGGATTTTAATTAGTGGAGCAGGGTCAGGTTGGAGGCCTGTAACCATTGGTGTCCCCCAAGAGTCAATACTCAGTCCAGTCTTGTTCAACACATTCATCAATGACCTGGATGAGGGGACAGAGTGTATCCTCAACAAGTTCACTGACAATGTCAAACTAGGAGGGCTGGCTGAAACTCCTGGAGGTTGTGCCACCATCCAGCATGGCCTGGCCAGGCTGGAGAGCTGGGCAGAGAAGAACCTAATGAGGTTCAACAAGGGTAAGTGTAGGGTCCTTCACCTAGGCAGGAACAATGCCAGGCACCAATATAGGTTAGGGGCGGACCTACTGGAAAGCACTTCTGAGGAGAAGGGTCTGAGGGTTCTGGTAGATAGAAAACTGTCCATGAGCCAGCAATGTTCCTTTGTCACCAAAAGGGTCAATGGAATCCTGGGCTGCATAGGGAAGAGTGTGGCGAGTAGGTTAAAGGAGGTCATTCTTCCCCTCTACTCTGCACTGGTGAGGCCACAACTGGAATACTGCATCCAGTTCTGGGTTCCCCAGTTCAAGAGAGATGGGGAACTACTGGAGAGAGTCCAGCGTTGGGCAACAAAGATGATTAAGGGGTTGGAGCATCTCCCTTATGAGGAAAGGCTGAGAGAACTGGGATTCTTTAGCCTGGAGAAGAGAGGGCTGAGGGGAGACCTTATTCATGCTTACAAGTATCTAAAGCATGGGTTGAAGGAGGGTGGAGCTGGACTCTTTTCAGTGGTTTCCAGTGGCAGGACAAGAGGCAATGGGTACAACCTGGAACATAGGAAGTTTCATTCAAATATGAGGAAAAACTTCTTTAGGGTGAGGGTGACAAAGCACTGGAACAGGCTTCCCAGGGGGGTTGTGGATTCCCTGGAGATCATCAAGACTCACCTGGACACAGTCCTGAGTAATGTGCAATCCTGCTTAATCCTGGGAGTTGGACTAGATGATCTGTAGAGGTCCCTTCCAACTCCGACAGTTCCGTGATTCCATGAATTAAAAACTAATTTTTTGATGACAAAAACAATATAGGAACATTTCGAGTTCTTTGGCATATTTGAGGGAAGATACTCTATATGGTTGAAACTCAAAATATGAGATTTGAATTTCAGCTGTTGCATCTAATACATTATGTATATTCATTACTCTTAATATTTAACAGTATATTGCAGTGGCCAAATGTAATTTGAATAAAACATTTTGAACGGTTACATCCATGTTTCCAAAGCAAAACATTTAAGAACTTTGACTCTATAAATGCCTTGAAACATTCACTTTCATTGCTGTGGGAAATTACAGTTATTCAAAATGTAGGAATTTCTGATTAGATAGTAATTTCTGTTTTCTTACCAACTCTACTAATAACTTCATAAGCATTTTATGGTTTGGTAAGTTGCTTACCACCAGAGTATCTCAGCACTTTCTAAGTAAAATAAACTACACAAGGTAATATGCTATAATAATTTAATATGTTTGAACAAAGATAACCATTCATTTTAAATCACAACTCAGCGTGTTTTAAAGTGTGGGATTCCAGACACAAGGAATTAAGGTATAGCTTAAATCAAGTGCTACAATTTCTATAAGCCTTGATTATTAGTGACTAAGCAAGCTGCTCCTACCTAACTCATTAACTCTTAACCACCCACTTGCTTTGTAATGTGTACCCATGGTGTTCTTCTGAGAGATGTAGTTCAGAACTGAAATCCAGGAAAGGATCCTGGAATCACCTTTCACCTGATTTTCACAAGATTTCACAAGTATAGGAGAGAAATAATAAATGACAAGATATCTTGTTACATAAGCATTTTCAAGTACATTTTAGAGATGATTTTTGGCACAATTACTCAGAAATCTTCACTCCAAAAAAGCAATAGAAAGTTGACTCAGCCCAAGAAAGCAGCTTCTCCTCAAAAGCAAAAGAAATATTGTGACTCCACCAGTCAAGAGAATTCACACAGACAAATGTTGTGATATAGTGTTAACCTTAGTCCTCCTGAATTAGCAATGGACCTCAAAGGTAGAACTTTGCAATTATGGAAAGGAGCCCGTATGCCAGCACAGCATGGCAGTGCTAAATAGAAGGAAGCTGTGTGAATGTGACTCAGTGGCTGTGCCACACAGAAGATCTGAACTGAACAGAGAAAATTATCTCTTATATTCCTATGTAATGTTGCTCTCCTTGGGCTTTAAGCAGTGCAAAAGATATTGGCCCCAAAAGCTTTGGAAGTTATACCTTAGTGTATCCCATTCTGAAGGCCATCAGATCTCAAATTGCCTTATAGTTTAGATGTGTGATCAAGAAAATCATAGAATCATAGTATCATAGAATCATAGAATCATAGAATCATTCAGGTTGGAAGAGACCCTTGGGATCATCAAGTCCAACCATCATCCCTACTCTACAAGTTCTCCCCTACACCATATCCCTCAACACCACATCCTATCTACTCTTAAACACAGTCAGGGATGGGGACTCCACCCCCTCCCTGTGCAGCCTATTCCACTGACTGACCACTCTTTCTGTGAAAAACTTTTTCCTAATGTCCAGCCTAAAGCTACCCTGATGCAGCTTGCAGCCATTCCCTCTCCTTCTATTGCTTATTGCCCGTGAGAAGAGACCGGCACCAACCTCTCTACAATGCCCTTTCAAGCAGTTGTAGAGAGTTATGAGGTCTCCCCTCAGCCTCCTCTTCCTTAAACTAAATAATCCCAACTCCCTCAATCGATCCTCATAAGCCTTATCCTCCAGGCCTCTCACCAGTTTCGTTGCCCTCCTCTGTATTCGCTCCAGCACCTCGATATCTCTCTCGGGTTGAGGTGCCCAGAACTGGACACAATACTCAAGGTGTGGCCTCACCAGTGCTGAGTACAGGGGGACAATTACCCCCCTGCTTCTGCTGGTCACACTATTCTTTATGCAAGCCAGGATGCAGAATGGTCCAGGCTGGAAAGGACCTCTAGGGTCATCCAGTCCGACCTCCCTGTAGTCATCAGGGACACCCCCAACTAGACCAGGCTGCCCAGAACCTTGTCGAGCTCCACCTTGAATATCTCCAGGGAAGGGGCCTCAACCACCTCCCGGGGCAACCTCTTCCAGTGGTCCACCACCCTCAGAGTAAAGAACCTATTCCTCATATCCAATCTAAATCTGCTTTTCTCCAACTTGAAGCCATTGCTCCTCATTCTGACACTACAGGCCTTTGTAAACAGACCCTCCACAGTCTTCCTTCAGGCCCCCTTTAGGTACTGGAAGGCTGCTATTAGGTCTCCCTGGAGCCGCCTCTTCCCCAGGTTGAATAACCCCAGCTCCCTCAGCCTGTTCTTGTAGCAAAGGTGCTCCAACCCCCTGATCATTTTTGTGGCCTTCCTCTAGACCTGCTCCATCAAGTCCATGTCCTTCCTATACTGAGGAATCCAGTCCTGCACACAGTACTCTAGGTGACGTCTCACCAGAGCAAAGTGGCAGAATCCCCTCTCTGGATCTGCTGCCAACACACCTTTTGATGCAGCCCAGGATGTGATTGGCCCTCTGGGCTGCAAGTGCACACTGCCTGTTCATGTCCAGCTTCTCATCCATCAGCACCCCCAAGTCCATTTCCTCAGCGCTGCTTTCTAATCCCTCTAGTTTGTATTGATAGTGAGTATTGTTTCAGCCCAGGTGCACAACTCTGCACTTGCTCTTGTTGAACCTCATGATTCCTCACTGGAATCGGCTGCCCTGGAAGGTGGTGGAGTCACCATCCCTGACCTTCTTTAAAAGTAGATTAGATGTGGTGTTGAGGGATATGGTGTAGGGGAGAACTTTGTATAGTAGGGCTGATGGTTGGGCTCCCAAGGGTCTCATTCAACCAAAATGATTCTATGATTCTATGAGGTTCACCTGGGCCCACCTCTCCAGCATGTTCAAGTCCCTTTGGATGCCAACCCATCCCTCTGGTCTATCGACAACGCCACACAGCTTGGTGTCATCTGCAAACTTGCTGATGGTGGACTCAATCCCTCTGTCTATATCATAGATAAAAATGTAGAACTGTACAGATCCCAGCACAGACCCTTGAGGGACACCACTTGTCACTGTGACCTCAAGCCATTGAGTAACAACATGAGCGGTGCAAAGACAAAGGAAAATGATTCCTGATAAAGCTGCTTTTTCACAAAATCTCCTTCCAAAGATCAGAGGCCTTACAAAATCTCCTTCCAAAGATCAGAGGTCTTAATGAATTTTCTGTTATTTTCAGCAAGGTTCATAATGGGTGTCAAGCAAACCAAAACCATAAGGAGAAAAGCTTCATAATGCTGTTTCTGTGTTGTGTTTTTCGCAGAGCCATATCCATCACATATGACTTTTTTTTGTCATTGCATGGTTGCATGAAGGCAAGCCAAATCCAAAACAGAGGTTTCATGAAGTAATGATCAATCACCCAAGACATTTAGGTTTGGTATTCAGACAAATCTGGACACAGAGTATGGCTAAAATAGCATGAGAAACTATTTTCTTATATTATTTCTGTGCTCTGTGCTTTTTATGCATGATAAGATTTGGATTTTTTCCAAACCATTTACCCAAACCTACTTCTTTCTAACTGTGTACTTTTAATACCCCTTAAATGAGTTTTTCTGTGATCTCATGAAGAAGCTGAAAATGTTGTGGAAAAGCACACAAGACTGTTAGCAGACAATTGGTTAGTGCAGAGGCAAAACACCACTGTGGAAAAACTCACACGATTACACCATTGATTAAAAATAAATTGTACTCTCCAAATAATTTTGCATTAATATTATGCAGGGGCAACAAGGATGAACATCCCTAGAACACTTAACTTTACATCGCATTGGGTGACAAAACAAACTGTTTTACTCTTCAGTATGTTTTCAATAGCAGAATTTGTTTTCCTTGGTTTATGTTTTTTAAGCCCTTTCCTTTTTTCCTGCCTATGCCAAGTAAATGAACGATTCTCTCGATAATATAATAATTTATTTTCAGCATTAAAATCATTAAATTTGGACACATTAAAGTCTTTTGTAAAGCCAACAAAACACAGACTAGAAGCTGTAATACACTATATGAGGTATTGTACCATACTGTTTCTTCACTGATGCTTTTAAGAAGTTTTCTTTGCCTTTGATGGGAGGACTGCTGTGAGGTCCCCCTACAGCTGTCTCTTCTCCAGATTGCCCAAACCTCAGTCCCTTGCCCTCTCCTCTCAGGGCAAGGACTCCAGCCTGTACCATTGTGGCCACCTCCCACTGAACTTGCTAAGGTTTATTAATATCTTCCTCTTCATACACTCAGAAAAAAAATAATATTTTCTACACAAGCCACATTGCCATAGATCAAACATTTCATTTTTGTGCAACAATTCCTTTCTGCAAGATTGGCAGTGAAGTTTAGTTTATGAATAAGAGTTAGCACATACAGACGAATAAATGCTTCAGAAAATGATTGCTTACAGAAGTAGGCATTCCAGGCAGGTATAACAAAATCTCTACAGAAGATTCTTAGTGCACTCCAGGGAATCAGCTGTATTGTCCCTGCAATGCCTGTCCTGCGCTATCAACCATGGAAATGGAGGTCCACCAGATCATAATCCCCTCTGTCTGATAAAGCTGGGCTGGTGCAATTAAAAACTGATGTAAAACCAAATTAATCTATGGGTAAAACTCCTTAACTTGCCAGCTGAAAAAGTGAACTAATTTTCCATCATCCTATGCACTTATATTTTCATATATTTTCATTGGAATTTGAGGATGATCAAATGAAAGGCATAATGCACAGACTAAGAACCTAATTTTAAAAATTAGTGTTTTAACTTAAAGGCAACTGAGATGGCTAAATTCATAGACAAGAGTCTATGACATATGGTCAATAGACTGGGACAAACTCCTTCTGATGTAACTTTAGTGTATTTCTAAAAAATAAAATGGTGGGAATTTTTTCCTTTTTTTTCACCCTATCTTTTTTATCAACTTTTCAAAGCTTACTTTCTTGGTATGGGAATTCTTCTTACAGCTGGAATCCAAAAGAATATATAGGAGAATAATCCCAGAATTCTAATATTGAAAAATAACTTTTAAAAAGTCTATATATAATGCCTGGCCTAAGTAACTATTATAAATATGTGAAATACTAGGTATATGGAAAAAAATACTTTCCTGATTTAACATTCAGAACTACATACTATCATTACTCTCAGTAATTATAATGAAAAATACGATTACATATTGTAGTTTGTATTAGACATAATCTCATTTCCCAAATTAATGCTTAATGCATAATTAATTTAAAAACAAGAAAATGCAGAAAACAAAAAATACAGTGGGGTATTATTTATACAGCAGAATCAAAGAAGAGGGAAATACCAATGAAATCTGCAATGGCTGAATATCTCAAAAGAAAAGAATAGTAGGATTAAATTAAATGCATCTCAAACGCTAGTGGATAAAAGCAATGATTTATCTGAGGTGTTGGTATTGGTTTTAGGTTCTGTAAAGTCTTCATTTGGCAACGTGGACATGAGCACACAGTCTCACCTCTTGCTCTCTGTGCCATCCCTCAATTTCTTTTCCTCAGGCTTTTTACATTCAACCCCTTCCTGCCCATCTTGAGAGAAAAACTTTAAACTAGCCCCAGTAGTTACAGATTTTCTGAGTTTGTTTTCTTTTCCACCTTACAAGGCTATAAGTGTTGTGTCCCAGAATACTTTACTCCTAACCATCATAATGAAAGAAGAGCTGCCACCAGATACTGCTCACCTGGTGATAAGCAGGAACAAAGTATTTGGGGTTGTATAAGCACCATGGCAGTCATCTTCAGATACAAACTGAGGAGTTTGCTAATGAAGATGACATACTTAAGAGACAGCTAGATAATGAGGATTATGAATAACTAAATCCATAGAGAAAGTAGCTAGAACCTGTGGTCACATGATCCAGAAACGTGCATGAGAGGAAAAGAAAAAAAAACAAAGACATTTATTTCTAGAGTGTGGTTACTTAGGTACTTTGCATCCATGTTGAGGAGCACAGTATTTTCAACCAAACAGATTTTCAAATGAGAGGAAGAGGCAATGAATTGGAAAAGACAAATCAGATGCAGAATCTGAATAAAGATGTTGAGCAAGGTGTGAATGGCATCAGTTGTACTCTGGAGGTGACTCTCATTGCTGACTCTACATAGAGCCTAGACAATTAGCTTATGTAAGCACCTAACTTAAAATGGCTATGGTTATTCAGATCACTCCCAGTTAATTTTGTTTAAAAGTTCATCAATATAGATGTCACAGTGGAGCTTTCAAGAAGTTAATAATGGACCACTATATTAAAGCTGCAAGTCAACTTAATCATATGTAGTCTGACAGAGGATGAATTCTTCTCTTCAGACCACCTTTTTAACTGCCTAGTTCTGCCTTTTAATTGCTCTTCAGCCAAGTATTGATTTCAGGTAACTACTATGATTTCTGAGAAACATTGGGGTCTGGGCTTTATATAGTATAGGTACTGAGTCACCTGCATAACACTGGCACTTCAGCTCATGTTAGTCATTACCTCACTCAACAGCTTTACAGAGCAATTGCACAGAGAGAATTTTAGTGGACTGTGAAGCTTTGGACTTAGAAATGGAAAGAGGAAAAGCTGATATTGCTCCTTAAACTCCACATTTTTTAGCACAAGAAACAAAAGAAAAGCATTTCAGCAATAGTTTATGAGTGTTGGCTGTGACCCTGAGACTGTCTCAGATTCTGGGTGCCAGCTGATAACTGCCAGCACCACTGTTTTTTCTAGTGAATTTGATGTCTTATAGTATGGAGAGAAAGTTGAAATCGAAAAGGAATCACTAAAACTAAACTAAAAATAATTTATTGTCTGAATGGTGTATAAACATTTAGATTTAATGTAATGCATATTTTAGGAAATCGTGAACAGGATGTTAACATTTTTTTTCAACATAGGATGAAAAAAATGAAGGAAAAAAAAATGAATGATGAAAAATCAAAAGTATTCTTTGAAAAAATTTTAAAAGGCAATAGGTGATTAGTGACAGTAATGAGACAGACTGTCTTGTTTTGGGCTAGAAAGTTCAGAATATGCAAGGTTGAAGCCAAATAATGTGTTTTCTTGCATTAGAATACTAGCTAATCTGAATTCTGCATTCATGTCTTTGGTTAGAGGACAAGGTTTGACAACTACACTCGCCCACTTGCCACTGAAAAGAACCTTTTCTTAGCATGTTGGGTATCACACATCAGTTGCTGCAAGATTTAGAAGTTTCATTTTAAAATCAACCAACCAGACACATGTATACAAGAAAAAAGTAGTGGGACAAATCTTTTACTTTCATGTTTCTGAAGAAAATCTTCTTCCCATTTCCTGTCCTTCTCATAGCACTAACCATTTAGGCTGACCATGCCTAGATTACCAGATTTAAGGATTCTTCTAATTTCTTGTTTTTCAGGTACAGGCAGCTACACCTCAGTTTCATTTTGAGATTCAAGCAAGAGGTTTCACAAACTTACCATCATCCACTTATTTCTGAAAAATAAAAATCTGGGCAAATGGGTTGTTTGGTAGTCAGTAAACGCTTCCAAAGATCTCTGGCATGTCCAGTAGGTAAACCCGCAGGCCTGTCTGGCAGATTAAGCTTCTAGAAAGAACCAACTCCATATGGTGTTGCACTAATTAGAACTGTCTTGACTTCAT
>VZTM01019517.1:366-125366 GCA_013400555.1 Jacana jacana
AAATGACAAGAGTACGTGTTTATATGTAATCACCAGTGTCTCAAAGTATACAATGCTATTGAAAGATGGGGTCAACAGGTCTTTCTGTATTTTGAAGTAGAACCTGAAGCAGAACTGCAGATGACCTGATTTTTTGGAAATTCAATTTTAGATTTATTTTTTAAAGGACTTCTTCAAATTCACATTGGATCCTACTGTTATATCAATTCTATTATGAATTGCTACTTACCTCAGTCTGCATCTGAGACTTGAGACTTGCCCAATATGAGTTAGTTACTTTAGATTATTGCATCTTGTGATGTTTTTTTAACTTTAGAAGTCTAATTTGCAAGTTTGCTGTTCTAAGTGTCTATATAAGATCAGGTAACACAGGTTGATAAGACTGCATGTGCAAAGACCCAGTCTGAGATACTGGAAAACAGCCAGCTGGGTGAGACTAGTTTCTGCTAGGTAGGCCTACTGAATAGCTCCTCTTAAGACCACAGTCAACAGGTGATGATGGGGTCTTCAGTTTGTTCAGGAAACTACTTGCAGGCATTTAGCACACTGTCTAACTTACAGATTAAATGGAAGCTCAGTTTTGATTTGAAACAGCAAGTCTCTGCCTTCGATCATTTTGACTTCTAGAAAAGGCTGTGATTGATTGATGGATTGATTTTATAAATGCTTACAAAATGAGAAATTCATCAATTTATCCCTCTGCTGGAATGATTTGTGCAAACTGATACTTCTCTAGTGAAAAATAAATGTTAAGAAAAAAAGTTCATTGCCAACACTAAGGCAGCAGCCTGTGACCATAATAATTTTTCAGGATATTGTGGTGGGAAATGGATAGGAGTAAATAAATAAATGAAACAATGTAAAGCATACATCTTAGGAACATTGCTGCTGTTTCTGTATACGCTGAGTTTATTCATGGACCTTTTAATTGCTCTGAAGACATAGAAACTTGCAACAAAATGCTCCCACAGAAAAGTGACATCATCTAAGCAGATGGGGTTTTTTGGTGGTCTGCATTGATTTTTCTTAAAAACAAAACCCCCAAACCACCACCAACAGCAAATAAAGCTCACAACAACCAACCCCCCCCTACTTTGGAAGGGATCAGCCATCTGAAACCTTCAGCTTCATTATTAAAGGTTAATATCCAAGCAGTGTGCTATCATCAAATTGTAAATCTTTCAATATATAGGTTGTGAAAAGATTTTTATTTAGAAGGTAGTAGAGTTTTTCGTGAGGGCTTCCCAGTTCTTCTTGTTACTGAAAGTAGAATAATAATGATTTATTCTCTTAGTTTTAACTTCTTTATTATAAAGGCTAAGATTTATCTTGGAGGACATATCTGCATCTACTTATTTCTAGTGTGAACTTTTTAGTTCTTCAGATTTATGTTCTATTTGCAATTATAAACCAATTAAAAGTTAATGTTTTAACTAGCAGTGTGTGATCTAGCCATTAAGTGTCTTGTTTGCTATTGCATGGAGTATTTTTAGTGAATCAAGTAGACAAAAGCATTAAAATTAGTAAGTCTTTACCAAAGCGTTCTTGAAAAGCTCCAGAACCCCATCTCGTCTCTAATCCCTGGCAGTATGTGTTTGGGCTTTCCGAGTTCAGTGCTCCTTTTCTTACAGTTTTGGCTAGTCAACACCCCAGCTGAGTGCCCCCCAGCCGTTTTGCAGTTTAATCAGTGCACTCCTGTCCCATTTTAGCATAGCAAGTCCCCGTGTATTCAGATAACTAGTACAAAAGAACTTGGTTGGGGCAAACAGCGACTTGTGTGACAGCCTATGTAGTTTGTCAAAATATCTGTGTGTACAGCAATAAATCTTTGTAGCTAATTCTCTCAATTCATTATGCCTAGGTACTGCAAGGGTCTCACTACAGGGGATGATTCTACGAGTTTGCAGCAATTCTTAAGCATAGTCGGGTGAGTTAAGGTTGAACCTCTGTCCTTAACTCGGAATTTTCTTGCTTTTATGGGTTTTAAGTTATTCCAATGACACGTCAATATAAAATACAGGATCAGCTTTTCGCAAGTGAAGACTGATTTGGTTAGCTTTTTGGGTTTGTTTTTTTTTTTTTAATTTGCACCCTCTGTTTTTGAAGACCCAACTTCCCATACTCCTGGGAGCTGGACTTCTGAAAGGAGTTGAACATATTTTCTGTTCAGATCTCCTTGAAAGAGAATTCAAGTTGGTCCTTACAGTCTGTAGTAGTTTTGAACTCTGGTTCTGGCTGTAAGATGGCCAGCATATAAAACCTTAAGTATTGACTGCCTTGTATTATTCATAAGAATAATGAGAAGGTGATGCTAACCTCAATGCAGATTCAGTAAAATGAAAAATTAAGATTAGCATGTAAAATGCCAGTTTTTCTAAGCGATCGTGTGGCTGTGAGCTGCTCATGAAGATGTACTTCATTATTGGAGGCTAGATTCAGAAGCATGTGCATGTGTGTTTGTACACCCAAGTCACCATTTTCCTAAATAATGGCATTTTATCTTGCTTTGAGATGAGCTAGCACAGCTGCTCCTGCTTGGTTTTTGGTTTGCCATCTTTTTTTCTATTTTTCTTTTTTTTTTTTTTTTTTTTTTTNTTTAAGAGTGCAGTCAGAAAAGATACTGCAACTGGGCCTAAATATTTTTAGGAATCCCAGGATATATTCATTATATGTCAATATATTAAAGTATTTGTTAGAGGTACAACTTAAAACCTACAAAGGCAAGAGCTCCGGCTGCAACCGTCCCTTAACTTGCCCGTTGTGCTTGAGCATTGCAGCACAGTGATGACTCTTGTGAGGCTTCCCTGCAGTCCCTAGGCATAATGAGCTAAGGAGAGCATTTAGCTTTAAAGAACCACCTGTAGAGAGATAAATGGAAGTTGCAGAAATCGTATGTTTCTATCGCCGGCTGTATCTCCTTCAGCCTAAATTACTTGGCTGTCACATATTTAGTTACTTCAAATTCCTTGCTGTGTTGAAAGAATAGGAGATGGGATTTTTAAAATTAATCCTGCTGCATTAGAAGAAATACTTGATCCACTGCGCTTACCCTTTCCCCCGTGTAATGTCTCTTACCTTAACGTTGTGTGTTAATTAAACTGCTGCTGCGCAGTTTAAAGTAGCTGAATTAGATAGAACACAAACAAGGACCAAGCATCTTGAACATTAACTTTTTAATTTCTTCTTTCAAAAGGATTTTTGGACCCTGAAAAGAAGCTTTTTTCCCATCGGATATTGTCAAGGGATGAATGTATTGATCCATTTTCTAAAACTGGGAATCTTAGGTATGTATATGGGTCGTATACATTAAAGCAGGAAAACAAAGAGAATATGCTAAATATAAAAATTACTCCCTCTGCACTTAACATATTTATAGCTTTTCCTTATCTGCCTCTTAAATATCAACACCATCTCAATAAAACTGAGGTGTTAGATATTGCAGCACTTCATCTATGTAATGTATTCTGTGGTACTAGAACACTGAGAATGGGAAGTAACAGTATCTTGTTCTTTACTATACTTTTCATTCTTCTAATAACTGTATTTCCACTTTATGGCTTCTGATCTTGTATAAGATCTTATAGGTTGTGGGTTTTTATTTAAAGTAAAATTCCCAGTTTGAGGTTAATTCTTATTTGAACATCTAGTAGTCTGGCTTTAAATTTGTGCCGTGCATCTAGCAGCTTCTGTTCTGCAGTGTTTCTTGAAATTAGGTCATTTAGAGCCTTGAATTCATATTCTTGTCTAAATTCAGGTCCTGATCTTTTTCAGAGTATAAAACCAAGATTTTTTTTTTTCCTAGCAGACAGATATGTTTAGTGTTTCATAAACGTAGATAGAAAATGATTGCCCCCTCCCCATCTGACTGCAGCAAATGAGAATCTTTATTTTCTACACTTTTTCTGGGTTTGTGTGCAAATTTTATCTTAAGTGTCCTACCTTGTCTGCCTAGGTGATAGAAATGTTTCTTGTGCCTCTTTCCTCATTATATAAAGATAACATATTGTCCATGATGTCGACATAAACTGTGAAAACTAGACCAAAATATTGTAATACTTTGTTCTCACAAAGGCTTGTTGGGTCTTGCTTCCAGACATTGGAATAAAGACATTGGAATTGCTATTTCCTTTTTTCTTTAATTAACTTCCCTGTTGTTTTAATATTGCTGATTATTTTTTTCTAAGTTTGTCCTGCAGACGTGCTCATACATCAGCAGAAACTGCTTTCATCAATAGTATTGTTTTCTAAAACTGGATTCATTTTATCAATGGTTTTGTCTCGTAGAGATCTCTTCCCATGCGGGGATTCCATGGTTTGCATCATTGATGACAGAGAAGATGTTTGGAAGTTTGCACCCAATTTGATAACTGTGAAGAAATACGTATACTTTCAAGGGATAGGAGATATCAATGCCCCTCCTGGATCAAGAGAAATTCAAATGAAGAAGAAAGGTAATTACACAACTTTTAAACTGCTTGTATGGCTTTTTCCACTTTTTGCATGTAAGTTATTGGGGTAAGATGTAAGACACGTTGCTAGTATTGCTGTTGCTCTCAGAGGAGCAATCCTAGGTTGTGGATCCTGGAGGCTGCTCCTGAAGCACAGATATAAGTAGCTTGGTAAAACTGGTCTGTTCTTATGATAGCTTTCCTTTTGGTAGGCGACCACAGCAAAAGTGGGGTACTGGTAATGGTATTTTAGCTGTTATGGCTGGAGAGCCAATGTGGCAATACACTAAATTGTCGTCTTCCATATATTCTTGAACAGTTTCTCCTTCTCTCCCCCCTATCTGTAAAACATGGTAGCTTTTTCTTCTCTGTAGGCCAAACCAACTTCCTCTGCTCTCTCCTTTTTGGTCCCTTTCCCTGCCCTGCTCTGGAGCAATAGTTGATGAGCTCTGGTATCACCGTACTGCTGAAAATGAATGTTTTGATCTCTGCTTACCTCCCTGCCTAAGTCATGCTAATGAAATCAGTGGGGGATTTTCAGTGTCTACTGTATGTGGTGTTCTGGAATTTGATACAAGAACCTTATGTTCACGGAATCACAGAATTTCAGAGTTGGAAGGGACCTCTAGAGAACATCTAGTCCAACTCCCCTGCTAAAGCAGGGTTGCCCAGAGCACATCACTCAGGACTGCATCCAGGCAGGGCTTGAAGGTCTCCAGAGAAGGGGATTCTGCGACCTGTGCAGCCTCTGCCAGGTCTCTGGCACCCTCATGGAAAAGAAGTTTTTATTCATATTTGAATGGAACTTCCTGTGTTCCAGCTTGTGCCCTTTGCCCCTTGTCCTGTCACGGGGAACCACTGAAAAGAGCCCGGCTCCATCCTCCTTTAACGCACCCTTCAGATACTTGTCATCATTCATAAGGTTTCCCCTCAGCCTTCTCTTCTCCAGGCTAAAGAGTCCCAGCTCCCACAGCCTTTCCTCATCAGGGAGATGCTCCAATCCCTCCATTGTCTTTGTTGCTCTATACTGGACTCTCTCCAGTAGTTCCTGGGCTCAGCAGCATGAAACAAATGATGGATTTAGGTGTACATCACTATGTTAGCATTAATTTGGGGGCGAACTGTATTTGAAAATTAATGGTTAAGAAAGAATTGCAGGGTTTTTTCCAGTTAAACTGAGGTGGAGTATTTTTGACTTGTTATATGTGACATCACTCTCTTTCACCTGTTGAACTAAGGATGTCCAATATGGAAAGAACAGTAACGTTCTCAAATTGAGCAGGGCCACCATGACTGGTACTGTTACTTGTAGGGCAGGGACATGTGTGCAAAAGAGAGTCAAAGTAGGGTGACTTCATCCAGTGTTCCTGATAGATGTCTGTGTGCATATTTCTCTGTGTGTGTCTCTCTTTTGCAGGCATCTAGAGACATGCCCTAAAACTATTACTCTGCCTTTGAGTCTATTACCCTTTACTTGTGTTCCAGCAGAGTCTCAAATGAACCACAAACAGCGTCTTTGTATCGTTAAAACATGTATATCTTTTCAACTATTAAAATACAGTTATTTTGGCTATGAAAACCAGGAAGGTTTATAAAGGAAGTTCTTTTAGTTCTAGTTCTGAACTGGGACTTTCTGAAGTGAATTTTGCCCTTTTTTTTTGATTCTCTGCAGTAGTTTCATTGCCCTGAGATGTAATCATAAAACGTGTGCTACAAGACAAATCCTTTAATGTTCACGCAGTTACTACACATAATTCCTTGTGACCTGTGTGATTTACTATTTTTATTTTATTTTTAATAAGAAAAAGCAAGCTAATTACACAGCTTCTTCACAAAGGTAAAGTTTGTTAGGTTTTCCATTTTTTTTCTAGAAATTGCTGACACCAAAGTACCTTAACAACTTTGAAAAGCCTGGTTGTCACTTCTAAGCATAGTGACATCGAGCTGCATATGAAAACTCTGTTTATGGAAAAAGAAAATTAAATTTTCACTAAACTTCCTCCCCCCAAAAAACCCAAACAACCCCATATTCTGAGAAAATATATATGTTTTCTTTCTTTCTTTCTTTCCTGTGTCTTAGTAAACCACTCTACAAAGCCAGAGGCACTTGTTTCAGCAGTGACATCAGCAAAGGATGCTGAAGAAATAAAGAATGTTACATATATAGAAGAACAAAGCAATGGTCTCAAGAAAGCTCCAAAGGACACTTGCACTGCAAATGGAAGTACTTCTGTAAGCAGTGAAACACCTGACTGGGATATGAACTCTCATGAGAAAGTTAATGCCCAGGACTCCTTACCTGATAGCGCTGATCACAAAACGGACAGTGAGGTCACTTACGATTTGACAAACACAAAAGACTCTCAGACTTCTTCAGAACAAGTTGATAAAACGGAGCTAGAGAAGCAGCAAACCCAAGAGAAGACAACAAATGACTTGGACTTTGAGCTGTCTAGTGACAGTGAAAGTGATGGTGGATTGGATACCAGAAAATCATCCACTTCTGTATCAGATAGTGAGAATGAGGAAAAGAGAAGCTGGAAGAAATCCACACCACCTCTGCAGGATGAGAATTTGCAGACAGAGGGTTGTGCTGATGTGAGTGAAAAAAAGGACAGTCTGGTGAACCATTCTGGGGACACGCAATCTCTGCCCAGTGAAAATATTCATGAGAAAGCTGATCTTGAAGCACAAGAAGAAAGTGAACAGGAAAGCCTTTGCGATTTAGGAAATGGGTGTGCAGACAAGAAAGAAGCTGAAACAGAGTCTCAGAATAGTGAACAGTCTGGAATTACAATGGGTGAGTCCTTAGACCAGAGTATGGAGGAGGAAGAGGAGGAAGATGATACAGATGACGACGACCATTTGATATACCTCGAAGAGATCCTTGTGCGGGTTCACACTGATTATTACACCAAGTATGATAAATACCTGAAAAAAGAGATTGAGGAAATTCCAGACATTAGAAAAATAGTACCAGAACTGAAAAGTAAAGTATTGGCAGATGTAACCATAATATTTAGTGGACTCTACCCAACAAACTTCCCCATTGAGAAAACACGGGAACACTATCACGCCACAGCACTTGGAGCTAAAATTGTGAAGAATCTAGTACTGAGTGCTGATGATCCTGACAAAGCAACGCATCTCATTGCAGCAAGGACAGGTAGGTAAATGAGACCTGGGGTTTCCATCAGCCTTTTCCCTGTGGCAGTTCATTTGTGCCTTGAGCTGGTTTTTGTATAACCTACAGCCTTTAACGTGACTGACATTAGAATTGAAGATTCTTCCTAGCACAACTTAGAAGCCTTTTTTTAAAGGCTTTTTTGCTGCTGCTTAATCAAGTGTGGCTTTTAGGTGTGAAAAGGAGGACCTGCTAAATAACCTCTGGCATAATATGTCACGAATCACTTATTGGTTAAGAGTTGGTGTTACTGAGGCTTTGACTATTAAGAATGTTGAATAGAAACTTTAACGTTTGTATCAAAGAGAAGTCCTGCTATAGAGATACAGCAATGCTTTCTTTCTTGGTTTCTCCTCTTTTATCTCTCATGGTTCCGTTTCGCTTTGTACAGAATTCAAAAGAATTGTCTTAAGAGACTGGAATCTGATGAAACCCTGCCACTGCTCCCTGGGTAACCCGTATATCTTTGTCATGGGAGATAGAAGAGAGCTTAGCCTTTTTGATACGCATTTCACAAAGGTACCTGGTTTTACATAGCTGTGATGTACCACTGGTTAGCTGCCATAGAGGAGCTAATGGGCCACCCCTAGCTTCTAGTACAAGATTTTGTGTGCACCCTGAGCCTTGGTTACCTCACTGTTTCCTTTTGAAGTTGCAATAGAAATATCTGGTAATCAAAACCATGGAATCCAAAAGTAGAACTGCATGATTTAGATCATCTAAAAGTTCTAGGTAGCTCTCGTGGTTTTGACCAATTGGACAGATGATGACCCCTCCTCCCCCACCCCCACTAAGGAAAAGAGAGGAGAGGAAAGGATTAAGAGATTCAGGAGTTTAGGAAAAAAACCTAAACTAATGAAATATAATAATAAACAATAAAAAGAAAAATTAAAAAGTATAAAAGAAGGGAAAAAAAAGTATACAGTTTATACAAAACCGTATCAGGCTCCCAGGACGACGATCACGTCACCAGGAACATCAGTGAACATCCCAGGCTGGACTCGGTGACCAACAGGAGCTGGATTCCGGATCAGGATCAAAGGCAGATGAACAGACAGGGTCCTCCTCAGACATTGGCCATTGAAGGAAGAAGCCAATGACCCTTTGATCCCTCAGCTTTTATACTGGGCATGATGCAGATGGGATGGAATACCCCAGTTGGTCAGTTTTGGGTCACCTGTCCTGGCTGTTCCTCCCTACAGGTGTGACCCCTCGATGCTTTTCCGCTTCCAACCCTCTAATGGGGCAAATGACAAAATTACCTGATCTTGGTTGTTCTAGCAATAAGTATAAGCAAGGGCCTCTCTGCACCATCCCTTGGTCTAATCAGGTCTTATCACTATGAGACGAAACACTCTCTGAACAATGTGCTGTTAGTTTCAGACTTTAGGTAGTTAGAAGAGGCCCAGCTAAAAAAGTAAAACTACTGAACAGAAAATTGGTTTGTTTTACCTCAAACCAGGACATTAGTTTTAGGATGTCCTTGGATATCATAAGCAAAGAAACACACATCTGCCTATAGAATACTTTTTTTTCTTGGCTGCTGTTCATGTAAGCTTTCAGTACAGCAGAAGCATCTTTGTTTCATCAGCTTGCATTATAAAAGAATGGAGTGTATTTTCAATGACTGCAATATACATGTGTGTATTTTTCTCAGAGTCTGTGTGACTTAGGAAATGGAACAAGGTATTTCTTATACATCTGACCAGGAATAATGTCTTCCTGTTGAGGTGGCAGCGATGAACAAGTTTTGAAAGATTCTCATGGATGGTTTTTGGTGTGCTTTTCCCCACCACCCCAACTATATTTTCTCCCTGCCAGTTAGATGGGAGTAGTTGTTCTGCATCATCCTCATGAAATGAGGGGAACTGACGTTTAATCAGCTATGTTAAGGATATAAATTTTGTCCTGTCACAGCTGGCTTTGTGATAGTTCACCTGTCAACGTGGTTTTCATACGGATTCTTGTGTGGTTCGAAAGCAAATTTTACCAATCTCCATTGCTCCCAGTAAGCCTTACAAATATTACACCTCTGGCTCCTGTGGCAAACATCTGAAACTCTGCTTGATGTGTAGTTGCTGGTGAAATGTCCCTTCTTGACATTTGGTCAGAAGTCAATGGCCTGAGACCACACAGTGTTGTTCTGTTTTTCTTTCTTTTTCCTGTTTTTTTATGTGGCTGTGGAAAAGGTGTTTTTTAAAGCGTACCTGCGAGTTCAGTATTTCTGGGAGACCCCACTACTGATGGCAGACTTAGGGCTCAGATGGGCAAGTTGATTTACACGCTGACTTTGCTTTAGCTGCACTGTAGTAAATGGTATAGACTTAATCTTGAGCAGCGCTGGGGGCAAACATTGTTAGCTAGCCTTTGAGTTTTGAACACAGAGGAAGAATGTGTGAGAGAAAATAAAAAGCGAAGTTGTGGGTGTGAAACAGAGTTACCCCCCAGGTCGTGGAGGGATTGATTTTCCCTTTTGCAAAGTGACCACATCATAGCTGGGTGCATGGAGTGAACAGCTAGTGGATACCACTTCAGATTATAATCACAGCATTCGTGCCAGCCTATTGTGGTAAATAATTTAAATTTCTTCTGTTCTTTGTATATTCTTGTCTGTTTCTCTGCAGACATTCTGTGATTAAGATAATCTGAATTCTGAAGATAAATCCTTCTTCTTGGAGAAAATTTTGATTTTTTTCATTATAGGGAGGAAAACACAAGAATCTTTTGGTCATCTAATCAGCTTTCATAAATCTGAGAGACGGAGAAAAGGCTACCTTATAGTCCTTTCTACTTACTATGGGCTGCATAAATCTTACTCCAGTTTTTGAAATATCTGTTTGCTTTAAGTAAACTGCACCAGATGATGAGTTGTTATAGCTGTGTACACTCTTGACAAAGCAGTTACCACACTGTTTTATAAGTCTTGTTACATTTCTTCCTAAGCAAATGAAAGATACTGTAGTTGATTTTTTTGTTTGTTTGTTTGTATTGAGTTTTTGCTGGTGGAGAAGATAAAGCTGGTCAGGTCACTTAAAAATTATTCTAGTGGGGTAGGAGTGGAAATAAGTCAGTTTAGGCCCTGAATGTTTCTTCTCTCTTCTTTTTTTTCTTTTTCAAAATATAGTTAATTCTGCGTCTTTTTCTATACCTTGAAAGCTATAAGGAAAGAATGTCCTTACCTTTGGTGATTAGCCTACGTCGAGTTTTGCTTAATATCATTAAGTATCAAATTGGTTAAAATACCAATTGTTCTATGAACTGTGGCTCCTTTTTATTCATCCTCATCTGCCTACTTAAAAATTTCTTGTTCCTGACTCTCTGGGTATTGAGAGAGAAGAGAAAGCTGCCAGCTGAGAGACTTGTCAGCCTCTCCTGTGACTTGGTGTGACATCTTCACCCAACACAGCTATAATATCTTGTCGTAGATTATTTTTTAATTTTTTTTTAGTAGTATTTCCAAAGGCCACATCTTTAACAAAAATTAAAAATAAAATATCTAGTTAAGCACTGCTATAAATGTGGGCACTGACCAGGTGAGCCTGTTGCTTTTGCTGGCAGAGCACAGTGCAGAGGTGAAGCTGAACTCTAGTTGTAGCCTCAGAACAGAACATCTGTCACTATTTCATGGGCACTTAATTCTGGTGGGGCCAAGCACTGAGGTCTGTATGACTTGCTATAGGTTAACGTTGTTGAAGAGCTCCAGGATTTGATCATAAATCAAGATTTCTATGTAAAAATGGTCTGAATGAACTTTTAGTAATGAGGTTTTCCAAGAGACATCTAGCAACCCAGTTGCAAACTGCCACAAGGATCTGTTGACATTGGTGTGTTGGAATCAGGAGTATTTTGAGAATGACCCTGGTGGTCACTCTCCCTGCATCCTGTACTTCAGTTCATTCTGGCACAGCCTCAAGCATATGTGCTGGATTCCTCACGGGGGAGATTGAACTGGAGGGTGCAGTCAACTTAGGACTCTGGGACATTTGATCCACAGGACTGGACACAGTTATTCCAAAATAAAAGTCCCTGAAATTCCTACAGAGGTGAGCGTTGCTCTTCCAGCACCCCTTTGTTCTGCAGATCTCCCTGTTGGGCTGCTCCACTCTACACTGCATGGAGCTGGGATTGTTTAGTCTGGAGAAGAGGAAGCTCAGGGGAGGCCTCATGGCACTCTACAACTTCGTGAAGGGAGGTTGTGAAGAGGATGGGGTCGGCTTCTTCTCCCAGAGAACTAATGACAGGATTGGAGGGAATGGCCACAAGTTGTGCCAGGGGAGATTTAGATGAGATGTCAGGACAAACTTTTTCTCCCCAAGAGTGGTCAGGCACTGGGATGGCCTGCCCAGGGAGGTGGTGGAGTCACCATCCCTGGTGGTGTTCAAGAAGCGTCTGGACAAGGTGCAGACATGATTTAGTAGCTCAGTGGGTCGGATTGGTGACAGGAGGATGGTTGGACTAGATGATCTTGTAGGTCTTTTCCAACCATGCATTTCTATGATTCTACTCAGTAACGTGAATGCCAAATATGCAGTATAGTATTTCTTCTTAGTCTTCGTGAACATACAGCTGAGGTCTTGTTTATTTGTGTTGCTCAAGGTGCCTGATGTGCTCCCTGGTTCAGATAAGAGAAAATAAACTGCTGTAGTGAAACTGTATGCCCTGCAGAACACCTGTAGGAGTTTGTTCTTGCATTACTGATTATGATCACTTTTTTAATAATGAATTGTCAAGATTAACAGGATGCTTTTTTGTAGTGTTGGTTTTTTTTTTTCTTTCAACCTTTGCAAGTTCAAAAGTAGAATTAATGAAGTCCCTTCCCCAGGTTTGAAAATAAACTTTTCCCAATATTATGTGCTTCAGGCTGTATCTATCAGAGGGTAGATGTGCTGGATTTGGACCCTTGCTGCTTTGTGTGAAAAAGGCTTGTGTGCCTTTTTATCTTTTTGGAACAATTTTAGACTAGAACTTGAACTAGGGAAAGGTGATTAGAGGAGAAGAATGCAAAAAAGAAATCCAGAAAACCAGGTTTTCTCTGAAGTGATTTTTAGCCCAGCTGGATGATTCAGGTGTTTCTAACTGCATTAGAAATACTATTGCTTGGGTGGATTAAAGTCTTTTCTGCTGTTTGTTCTTAATAAGCACAAAAGGGGTAGTTACACTGGGGAAAGGGAGAGAGGAAGGCAGGGATATCAAAATACTGTTTCTCCTATCTAGTTAAATTTGGTGTTCTACCAAATCTTGTGCTAAAAACATTATGCATGTAAAATCCCTGATTTGTGAAGAAGTTGGCTAGAAAAAGAAGGCAGCCCCTGAGATGGCATGGTTGCATTACCCCATGTGATTTCAGTATGCTGGAGCCTGCAACAGGCAGCTGTGCTTTAGATACAAGGAGAAAACAGAAAGCCTTGGTTTTGCAGAGGTGAGAAAGGTAAGGATTTCCACCTTCAGGAGGTGGGTTTGGTTACACACTGGTCTTTATAGAATCATAAAATGGTTAGAGTTGGAAGGAACCTTAAAGATCATACAGTTCAAACCCCCCTGCCCTGGGCAGGGACACCTCCCACCAGACCAGGTTGCTCAAAGCCCCATCTAATCTGCTCTTGAACACTTCCAGGGATGGAGCTTCCACAACTTCTCTGGGCAACCTGTTCCAGCGCCTCACCACCCTCACAGCAAAGAATTTCTTCCTAATGTCTAATTTATATCTCCCTTCTTTCTCTTTAAAACCATTACCCCCTATCCTATCGCTAGCTGGTAAACAGTCCCTCTCCAGCTCTCCTGTAGGTCCCCTTCAGATGCTGGAAGGCTGCTATAAGGCTCTGGGGAAACCTTTACTTCTCCAGGCTGAGCAGCCCCAACTCTCTCAGCCTGTCTTCAAAGGAGAGTGCTCCAGCCCTCTGATCATCTTCACGGCGCTCTGCTGGACCCATTCCAGCAGGTCCATGTCCTTCCTATGTTGAGGACTCCGGAGCTGGATGCAGTACTCCGGGTGGGGTCACGTTGCCAACTTTAATTTTATATTAATAGTTAGACCTTTTGGAGATATTTTTTCAGAACAGTAAGTTTCATACCAAATGGTGCCATTCTGGGTTTCATGTTTAAGGCTTCTGTTTGCAAGGCTGTTGACTAGAAGAGTTTAGTGAGTTCCTCCGCGTATCTCCGGTATGAAATGATCCGATATGCATGAATGCAGACAGTGTACATGTGTGGAACAGGCAGCAAGATGAAGCACCTGACAAATCATCAATGCAGAAGCATCAGTTTTAAGAATAGCTAGAGGAAGCCATCTTCTTGCACAACTTCACAGATTCAACATGAGATGAAGGTGCAGTTTTATGGTTGTGTTCAAGTTCCCCCGACAGGGTCCAAGAGGAGCAGCAGTATCTCTAGTTGGGGGAGTGGATGTACTTACAGTACTAGATAAGCTTTTCTTCAGGGTCTTATAAGCAGTCTGTCTATCCAATAGCACCAGCTGTTAACCAGTTAACTGGTTTGCATGTTACTGCATATTCTGTTCAATCAGCTCTAGAGTTATATGTAGGACACCATCGCTACTCAGGTCTGGTACTTGATTCAGTATCTAGTTCCAGGCACAAGTACCTAAACTTCCACTGGACGTCTTGCTCTTGGTCTCTTGTTGCCTTTCTTTTTATTTTTTCCCCCTGAAACTTTTATGAACACTATTTCAGCATCCTCTTTATGGCAGTTGTCGTCTTAGCTCTTTGTTCTATTATGCTGTCATTGCTTTTCTCCTTTATTCCTCCCAAAAAACGCATTTTCCAATCCAAGTCTTTCACATTTTAATCTTCCCCCCCTCCCCAATCTCTTGATCTGATTGTCCTTCAGAACCTCTGCTTTCCTTCCTCTGAAACGTACCCTGTGTGTGAATGAAATACAGCTTTATACTTAATTATGTCTAACAGCAGGTATTTCCACAATTCCTGCTGAGGTTTATATAAATAATAATAGCAATGTGTCCTGTGAAAGTGCCCTCTGGCAATGTGAACTGGCTCATTTTCAACAGCTGGTGCATGGAAGTGCTCTGGGTCACTGATGACTTTTGTCACTGATGAGTGGTAATTGGAAAACAGATTTCTTGTATCAGGGATGGATGATCTGAGTGCACTGACCTCCCTTCTTAGAGTTTGGCTTTTTAGTCCCTTAAAACCCCTTGAACAGCAAAGGTGTGCTGGGATTAACACGGCTGGGGTTCTACAGTTGTTTTCATTGGGTGTTTGTTGCACAGTTGTTTTTTGAGTTTATTTCATGGCAAAATTTAAAATATGGCATTTTTAAGTCATTTGTGGTTTGGAAGGGGCTTTATCTGTATAGTCATGTTTGTCTTGAATTTTTAAATTAACACTTTTTTATTGCAAAGATAGTAGCATGGAGAAAAACTTTACATTTACTGTGTAGCTCTTAAATCCTGGACTGTGGAATTGCTTGCATTTGCTGCTGAAAAGTAGAAGAAATGTATTTGTGTACAGAACATCTTTTTCTTAATCTAAATCGAAGAAATAAAGTATTTGTATTTAAAGGGAGAGGAAAAGGTCACCCTACTCCTGTATTCTGTTGAGTTTGGGGGAAAAAAATGCAGAAACAGAGGCTTTCAACAGTTTGGTAAAGGACAGTGATTGCTTGCCCTTACTGTTGATTTAGTCTTTTTGAATTTACAGAAGTCTAGACAATGAACTGTTTAACTGGTGAGGTCAATCAAGATAGGTCTCAGCTCAAGAGCGTTTCAGGTAGATCCGTAGATTGGTGTTCAGGTTGTGCATGGGCCTTTGGGTAGATGCTATGGAGCGTTTGCACTCATCTTCAAATGATGTGGAGAAGTAGGAGTACTTCAAGACTTTCACCTTAACTGAAACAAGCAAAGTCCAATTAAGGCCAATGGCATCCTGGCTTGCANGTGCTGTTCAGACTCCAGGGGAACTACACTGAAACCATCAAATAAATATGCTGGTTTTGCTTCCTTGTCAGAATTGGTCTGAAATTTGATTGATTTCTTTTTTTCTGGACGCTTTGTTCTTGAAGCCACATATGTGGAAATAGACATGGTTTTGAAATTCTAACTTTAAATACCTTTTTTAAAAAATGAAAAATGGTGTTTTTTTCATTAGTTAATAAGGTAAACTGGACTGGAGTATTGTGTTTTTACAGAAGCATCTGCAGGAAGAAAACCCAGGATCTTTGTGCAAAACTGATGGGCTTCAACAGGAGTGGGCAGTGTTTGAAGTGGTGTGTTCTTCACCTTCAGTTACAAGAGCTCTGCTCTTAAGCTAGAGGAGAGGGCTGAGTTGTGAATTGAACTCCTGCCTGTAGTTCTCGATGGTCTCCTCTTATTTTACATTTCTAAATACACACACATCCACACAAAATATGTACTGCAACATTAAGTGTGCTATCGTGTCTTGGTGCAAAGACATTGGCTGGGAAAAAGAGCATTTTAAACAATGTGTAAATAAGGTGAAATGCAATAAATTACAGGCATAGAACAAAGGGAAAAGTGATGGCTTTCTACTATGAGACAGACTGTCAGATTGATAAGTTTATCAAATTCTAGCTATACCAGTATTTGTGCACGGTAAAAATGCCACGTGTAAGTATCAAGCACAGATAGGTCAGCAGCCTTGGGATTTTTCTCTGTTGCATATATATTTAATGATTTCTTGGCAGACTATATAGTTTTGTGTTGCTTCCAAGTGTTTGGAGCCTCTATGGATCTCTTTGAACCAAATAACACGATTGGTAACATTATTTTTTCCAATCAAATAGAAGAAATACAGTCTTGAAGCATTTGGACAGTCAGCTGTTTCTGGGAACAGGTGACACTTCAAGGTTAATTTCAACCTTTGTTCAGTTTGCTTCTTTTTGCTTACTGGTTTTGGTGCTTCTTGACCAAGATTTATTGCAACTTGACTGAGTTTGTTTCTTGTTCTGGCTTCTCTTGAGAGTGAAAATTGAGATTACTTGCACACTGCATTGTTGATGGTTTCATGGGGACTCTGTGCTAGCCTGCCATGGTTAACTTCATGCTTGTTGTTCCCCTTTGGCACGAAATAATCTGTTTGTCTGCTTTGCCTCTGCTCCTGGTAAATGGAGGTTGAAAGGGTGAGAAAGGTACAAACTGCATGTACAAGAAAGAAAAGTAAGCATGGGAAGTAAGAAAGTTAGCATGAGAAGCTAGTGTTAGGCTTTAATGGCGTTGGAGAGTCACTGCTGCTTAGACTCTGGCAAATAGAAATGAAGGAGATGAAACACAAGTGCGTTTGTATTATTTATTTAGTTGACATGGAGATGGAGAGGTTTTCTGTATGGATTAATTTTAGCAGACTGCTTCAACAGTGCTAGTGCTTCAGGAAGTTACCAATTCTTTCACACAGCTTGAGACTGAGGTTACAGAATCACAGAATGCTCTGGGGTTGGAAAGGACNATCTAGTCCAACCCCCCTGCCAAAGCAGGTCCACCCAGAGCAGGTTGCACAGGAACTTGTCCAGGCAGGTTTGGAATGTCTCCAGAGATGGAGACTCGACCACCTCTCTGGGCAGCCTCTTCCAGGGTTCTGACACCCTCAAAGGGAAGAAATTCCTCTTTGTGTTTAGATGGAACTTCTTATGTAGAAGTTTGTGCCTGTTACCTCTTGTCCTCTCACTGGGCACCACTGAAAAAAGACTGCCCTCTTCCTCTTGACACCCACCCTTTAAGTATTGATAGGTGTTGATCAGGTTATCACATCTCATTTAGTCTCACTTTTATCAGTTGTAATCTGTTTTGTTGGACTGGGGAGGGGTGTTTCTCTTTTCTGCAAGAATGATCACAAAATCTCCTTCCTAAGGCAGTGTGTAATTAAAACTATTTTCTGTGTTTCTGGGGAAAATAATGTTACATTTAATTTTGGTAATAGGCACAGAAAAAGTACGACAAGCTCAGGACTGCAAGGACCTTCATGTTGTAAACCCTGACTGGTTGTGGAGCTGCCTGGAGCGCTGGGACAAGGTTGAGGAACAGCTCTTTCCCTTGAAGGATGACTACATCAAAACACACAGGTAAGTGAGAACTTGGGGAGTAGGGGACATGAAAAATAGGTTATTCATACAATTATGCTGGTTTAATGCAGCTATAAAATCCGTTTCCTGCAAATTCGGAATGCTGTGCAACACTTAGAGATTTTATGAAAGAACCCTCCATTTTTGTCCAATTCTGATGCTGTGTAAACTGAAGACTGTTAAGGGATTGGGAAGTCACCAGCCAGTTCAGCCACCAGCACAATGAGGAGAAACCTGTGGTACCAGTAGTTTATTAACCCGTTGTCATTGTTAGCCATCTTCAGCTGGAGCAGTTGACCTTTTCAGCGCATCCACAAACTGACTCAGGGAATGCCACCAAGGCCCAGGATCATTCATACTGCCAAATAGAAAAAAAGAAAGGAAAAAGAAAGTACACACTTTCCCAGAACATGAAGAATTGATAAAGTGTTGCATTTTTCCTGAGATTTGGTAATAGATAGGAAGAGAATTACTGGAAAAAAATGCAGCAGAAAAATCTAAGAGGCATTGGAAGGCATGAAGGTAGAAGTAACAAGTGGGACAAAGGAAGTAATGAGAGAAGAGGAGGTTTTGGGATGGTAAGAAAATGTATTAAGGGAGAAAGAGTTAAAAATAATCAGTGTACTAGGATGACAGTAAATAGAGGGGACAGCCAAAAACACAGAGGAAGTCAGAGGGCTGTTAAGAACAGTTCCCTTTAGGAAGGTGGCATGGTCAAAATAACTCAAGACAAGACACCGTAGAGCCAGATTTTGCTTCTTGACTTATCTGTTTGGATAGACTCATGTTGATAGCGTCTTGAAAGCCGAATCTTCCCTTATATGTTTAGACAGGAAGGGACATCACAGATTAGGTTTTCTGTACTAAACTGCTACTGGTGTGATTGACTGAGTGGGCTAGAGGTTTGCTGTCTGCTTAGAAGACACTAGCCATTTGAGGGCAGAATGGGCATGAGTAAGTTTTCATACACTCTGAAGACACCAAAAGTAGAAACATCTGGAAGTGAGGTCACATATCAAATGGGAGGCTAGGTAGAGACCTAGGATCTCTCGAACTTAGGAAAGACATGTAGCTTACTTATGGCTTGACTAAAATGCTGTTTTTTAAAAATGCTATCAGATTTTTTTTTTTAATCAAACTTTGGAATATTTGTATGGGATGTTTAACTTGTCTTAGAGGCTTGACACAGTATAAATCTGGACAGTGACTTCTAAGCATCATTTTTTGATGTCAAGGTGAATGTTGGTCTTTCTACCTACCTCTTCCATTATATCACTCTCTACATCTACTTGAAAAGACATTGTAGAGAGGTTGGTGCTGGTCTCTTCTCACAGGTAATTAGTGATAGACTGAGGGGGAATGGCTTCAAGCTGCAGCAGGGTAAGTTTAGACTGGACATAGGAAAAAAATTTTCATAGAGTGGTCAGGCACAGGGAGGTGGTGGAGTTCCCAACCCTGAGCGTGTTTGAGTCATTTAGCTGTGGTGTTAGGGGGTATGGTGTAGGAGAGAACTTTGTAGAGTGGGGTTAATAGTTGGACTCGATGATCCGAAGGGTCTTTTCCAACCTGAATGATTCTATGATTCTCAAACAGGATAACTTCTCCCATCTCTGTGTTTCAAATACAATATACGTAAACTTAGTACTTTCCTTCACCACATCCCCCCAAACTTCAGTCAGTAACATCTGTCTGAATGCCATTTATGTACTCAACACATGCAACTTCTTTGGAAAAGATTTTTCTTCTTAATGAAACCACTTGAAATAATGATTATTCATCCAAAGCACTTAAGCACTAGGTGTGGAATGAACTCTGAGAAAATATTGCAAAATAATTTGAGAATATATAAAAATAAATTTAAGAATAGCAAAACAGAGTAAGTAAACTCGAAATTGGCTGACTCTGTGTCAATGCTACAAGACTACTTCTGAAACATCCATGAAAGCATATAGTAAAAATTCCAGTTTGAATGTAGTTTGTTTATTCTGTAGCTTTGGTTTCATGGTGCATCACATGCTGCTTTATTTGATGTTTTTTAAGGTTGTTCGATTTACTTCCTTTTTTTTTTTTTTATGGCACTCTATCATAGTTGGACAGTGAGCCATAACGGTGATCCCTGCAGACTGATTCCTGAACGTTTCTGCTGACAACTAAAATTATGTTTGAAAATGCAGTGGGGTCATCATAGGCAGCTTAATGTTTTAACAAATGAGTTTGGATGACTTACAAGTTAATAACATGCTTATTTTGTCTTTAAGCCAATTTGGAGAGCAAATACTAAGTTTTGATACAGTAATAACATGCTTTTCTCTTTGTTGCATGTGTGCACACTGTCATGCTGCTCCAGTTGTCCCGTTGTTACTACCTGGAAGCAATTTCAGTAATTTTATATGTTAAGGCAATGCTAATTTTTTTTTACATTCTGGTTAGATAGTTCATTCATGTTTCTAAAGCATTTTTTTTCTGAACTTCATCCAACAGAGAGAATAGCCCTGCCACGTTCCCTGATACACACAGCACATTTCAGACAGCTCTGTTTCACCCAACGCCCATCCATCCAAAGTCTCAGCCCGGTCCTGAAGTTCGACTCTATGATCCTAACACTGGAAAGCTAATCAGGAAAGGTGCTCAGACCTCGGGCCAGTCGATGTACATCCAGTCTCCAGCTCCTCCCATCACCTTACCAGTCCACGGTGAACACTCATCCTTCAGGTACCTAAAGCATAGCTAAGACTCACTTCAACTATATTTTTAGATGCTGTTGTAAATTTAACTCTCATTATGTTCACATTTGATCAGATTGTCATCTTTGCTTGAGTTACTCTGTTTGCTTTCTGAGAAGCCAAGGAAATGAGAGGAAGTGAATAGGCAGCTGAAATAAAAGCAGGATGCTAGAATTCCAGATGTTTTTTATGCCTCACCGAAACGCAGCTGTAAGCCTCAAAAGAAATAAATGCAGCGTGTAGTTTGTGCGCTTTAAGGGATGTTAAAAACTCATCTCTGAAGTGAGGTAGTCTAATGTGTTTAATGAGTCTTAGAATACTGGATTGGAGGGGTTTGTGTCTATAATATGTATACATTTGGCTTTTGTTTGTAAAGTTCTCCTCTTCACCTAATTCCTTCATGTGGGACATTAGCTTTGTGTTTTGTTCTGAAGAATATTGGAAGTGGTGGAAGAGGGGTGTAGCTAATGGAGTATCTTTAAATAAGTCTGTATGACTGAGGTCTAGTTAATAATCCTTCAGTCACTGAATCAAGACACAAAAGCAGCAGGAGGGGAGGCGGCCTGCTTTTTGAAGTACGAAGGCCGACATCTGCGTTTTGTTAACATTTGTGGATTTGGTTAAGCTCCAATGCTTCTCTCTTAAGGATGCATAAAAGATCTAAACCCCATCCCTGCGTAAAAGATCAAACTATGGAACACTAACAAGGTTAGCAAGGCTTGCTGGCTCCAGTAGTAAAGTAACCAGCTGAAGGTGAAGATTTTCTTTTTGTAAAATGATCACAACTTTTTTGTACAATGTGATCAGAGTATTGCAGTTGTTGTAAAGCTGTTCAGTTTTCCAAACAGCTACAAAAGTATAAAGCACAATTGCAAGTGCACAGTTTTCTACCTTTCTTCTCTTTCCTCAGCCACTTCTGCAGTGTATCACTTCAAAGTGTTAGGTATTAGCGTAGCTTGTTATGCTTCCACTCTATCTTCCTGTTGCTAAATTAGTTCAACCTGTATTTTTTTTCAGCTGTCATCTTTTTATAGGCTTTTTCTTACTTCAGCTTCCTTGTTTCTGTCAACACAGGTTTTTTGAGTCTCTCTTATTTGTCAAGTCATTTTGTTTTCAGTTCCTTTTTAACTGTAACTTTAAAGTCCCTATTTTATGATGCCATGTTAGATGAACAGGAAAAATTTTAAATAATCAAGACAGTGTGTAGCCAGTGAGGAGATGAAAAGTTTTTGGTTTTGTTTGTCAGTTATTGTGGAAAGGAATTTGTCTAGAAACAGAGCTAGGATGGTTGTATGTGTATATAATTGTCATGACTCTTCTAAGATACTTATGGTTTATGTTGTTGAAGTTTGTTCTGCCTTTGTCAACAACTTAATGAAGGGTTACATCCATTCCTAAGCCTATTTTTCTTTGATGTAGAGGTGCTTCTCCACTTTAACATCTTGCGGAAAAGGAAAGAAATATACACTTCAGCTGTCCTCTTAGTTGGGTTCCTCAGAGCCCCAGACAGGCTTTGGGGATGGAGGGAGACTGTATCTCTTCTCTACTGCCTTATTTTGTTCCACTTAAGCATTCTTTTGACTGTCATTGCTCAGGGTTGAGACACTTTTTAATTAAAGAAAGGGAATCCAAGCACTAAATCTGCAGCTTCACCACAAGCAGCTGTAAGAAGAGAGATCAGCATAAGATATATGCTGGGAAATAGTCAATATTTTCATCATCAGTTCCTGCTGTTTTAGTGGTAAAATTAGTGACCTGTAGGTAGGTAGTGATCTCTTAATTGAGGTATGTCTGTGCTCCTTAGAGCAGTTCTGCTATCTTCAGTTAAGCTGGTGAGGAGTGTCTTGGTAAAGGCTAGGGGGAAAGTGCTGTGATCAAATACCACATTAAGTATTTTTAATGGGTAGGGGGTACAGCGCAAGCAAAGCACAAAGTCTGTAAAGTAACAAAAACCCAAATAGGAACAACTTTGCTGTGTTTTGCCTCAGGAAGGGCTGAGTACTGTATTGTCACCACGCTTTGTCTTCATGCATACATCAATAAAATCCAATGGAAAAATTAATGTGATGTTTAACTTTAGTGAAAATTACCTTAGTGCAGCAATTTCTTGGTAGAGGGCAATATATTTTTGTGTGCTGACAGACTTCGTGTGCTCCTGTGTCCGTTCCTACAGAAAGATTTGAGAGTATTTGTAACTAAACCATTGAATTTTAACAGAGTTAGATGAAGATATTAACGGTCACAGCTTCTCCTGTTGTGGGTGGATGTAGTCAAAGCCTCCAATAACCTTTGGTAGTTTCTAAAAACTTCACCTGATCTTGAATTTCAGACAGCGGGCAACAGAATTGCCCTCCTGTGAGAGGAAACCCTCAGAGATGGTACCCTCATGTGGCATAGCAATGGTACCCAATCTTACTGTAAGAGTAGACCTTGGTGTGCTTAGATGATAACCTCTTGCAAGGCTGGTTACTGAAAAGAGCTTTGAGTTATCCCAGTAGGATTTCATAAGAATTGTTTCAGTTCTCACTTTTTCTACTTTTGGTTTCTTTCTGGGGTTCAACTTGAAACATAATTGAAATTAGGATATGATTAACTTAAATATCTACACCTACTTTGCAGCAAAGCTGTCCCTGGTGAGTTATAGGTGGTTCAATTAATTTGGTCAATGTTTGGTGGAATAAACATAGGTCTTGCCATTGTGCTTGGCTCAAGAAACTTGAAGAACCTGCTTTTTGTCATGACTCTTGTGGCCCGAGCAGAAGGGTGGCAAAGGGTTTGCAGCCCTACTAGAAGGGAAAGGAATGGGAACACAAAGCCATGCTGCTGGGTGG
Organism: Jacana jacana; assembly: GCA_013400555.1. Classification (NCBI taxonomy): domain Eukaryota; kingdom Metazoa; phylum Chordata; class Aves; order Charadriiformes; family Jacanidae; genus Jacana; species Jacana jacana. The sequence continues at coordinate 23,603 of VZTM01019517.1, forward strand.
CTGCTGGTGGCTGGCAGGAGCTCCTCTCTTAAGAAGGAATCCTTCCTGTTCTTAAAATAACCTGCTTGTCAGAGCTTGGACACTCCACGCGTATCTCAACAATTTGCATTTTCATATGGAGACAGTGTTCTACAAACATTACTGTAAACACTAAAGTTGTAACAGATCATGAGATGTGTAACATAGTGTTCTGCAAAAAAAAAGCTGCAAATGCAAACAGCATCTTGGACTAGAATAAAGTAAAAATAATATTGCAAGTAAAATCCTAGTGAATGCCAACAATACACTAACAGATGAAGCGAAACTTCAAATACGGGTGTAATTTACATGTGAGAAGGCAAAAGTGGCACTCTGAATCTAAATAATGCTAAGATGCACCAAATGTTTGCTTTGAAAAGGCATGTCAAGCAAATGCTGGTGGCTGAAGCAGTTCTTTTAAGACTTATATAAATTCACTTATAAAAATTGTGTGTCCTAATTTACGCACTCGTTACAATTTTTCCTATCTAGTGTTATCAGTCTTGTTACAAGAGCAAAAATGCTAGGTACCAAATTGAAATCATCAGTGGAATTTGTTATTTTCAACAAATTTTCAAACTTTCCCAGTGACAGCGCTGTTTGAGTTTTGCTTTGCTGCTGTATCAATGGAAGTGTCGAGATGCTTGTTGCTGCCACCGATGGTGAGCTTGACCTGCACGCGGTGAGCTCTCATGCCCGTGGGTGTCCCCATGGGTGTCAGAGTGGCAAGCGCCACCCAACCTCTGTGGGGTTGAGAACAGTGGGGTATTTTTTGAAAAAGAACTCGTGGGTCTCCTCTGATTCAAAAAATGTCAATTCCTGCATCTGTATGCCTTGAAATTTTAATCCAGGTAACAAGGGACTGAAAATGTAAAGCCTGATAAATGTCTTTTGGTAAAATAAAAAATGTTTCTTACAAACCTTAAAGAAGTCTTTTGTTTTATATTGCCTTTTTTTCTTTTTTAAATGTTTTGAGAAGCCCCAGTGTTTGTAATCTAGCAGCAGTTGGTGAATACTAGGGGGGGGAAAAAAGTCTGACAGCCTCTAGAAACTATTAATACAGTTATTTTACAGTTAATATTAGTGTAGTCAAGGATAATGTCACATTTTATGCTTGGGAGAGTTATTTTGGTTTTCTTTTTTAGTGATGGAGTCTTCAAGATTAACCTGAGACTTGTAACATTTCTGTATATTACTGCTTCATAGTGCAGAAGCTCATAGCTCTGCCTTGTCTTGAATGCAGTGTCCCCAAAATTAACCTGTCAGTGCAGTCTCTATTAAATAATGATGCAAAATAATTCCTGCCTTTGACACTGGCTGAGGTGGGGGTAATGTTCTCAAAACTGCTCAAATGAAGAATATAAATAAGAGGATAAAGAAACTGCAAAAGGAGTTCCCGCTGTCATCACAATGATAATGTGTTCTTAAAAATACTAGATTTATTTCTAGTCTAAGAAAATCTGCTTGGCTGCCTACAACATGCAACTTGTGTATAATTCTTGGCATGGTCAAGCCCGTCATGTCTTTAATGCAGTTGTGTGAGATGCTTATACCTATTGGTTTGTCATTCCCTGTCATTTACCAAGAACAGAAATGAGAGCCCCTTTCTCTTGGCTAGGGTACCTGCTGAAAAGGTGTGAAAATCCTATTTTAAAGCTCCTTTTGGAAAATATAGCGGAATGCTGTATTTTTTCCTCTCATACCTACATTCCTCTCAATCATTGTCTTAGAGTACTTTAATAGCAAAAGAAAACCATGTGGTCTTGTAAAATAAAAAACACTTAGTAGAGAGAGGAAAAAAAAAAAACCCAAACCAAAAAATCTGCTAAACTGGGATGAAAATCTAACAGAAAAGAGTTTGGTTAGTTCAGTTCCACAACATCTAAATCATTGTTATGGTTTTGTAGGAAGTTCCAGTGTACAGAAATGACACACTGAGAAGGGGAACGTTCCTGCTGCGGCGCTGAGCAGCAGCGGGGGGGTCTTTGGCAGCAGATTGCTGGGCTGCCCCGAACGGCGCGGTGGCTTGGCTCTCTTCTCCCACCCCCCACCCCATTCAAAACATGAATTTACATCTCCTGCTCGTGTACCTTACAGGCCCTCAAAATGCGCTCAGTTCCAGCTTCACAAGGCTTTCAGATTTCATATCTTCTGGGATTGAAGTACTGATGTAGAAATAAAGAAATAAATAAAATTTTGATATTCAGATGGCTGCCTTAAGAAGCTGTCATGTTCACGAGAGGAGAAATGATTTTGTAGACCCTTACGTGTGACTGGATTTACATAACTTAATTATGGGGTTTTTTGGGGGGGGGGGGTTGGTGCAGCTGCTATAAAGCTGCTTCTTGAAAATTCTGGCTGGATAAGAAGCAGCCATCCTGTGCCAGAACTCCTGTCAGCAGAGACCACACCGTACCCTTGTTGTTTTGGTCTTTTGTTGTATTTTTTTCTAACTGGCACCACCCCCTGAAACAGCTTGATGGTCTCACCTGGCAGTTACAGCTTGAAACAGCTTGTGATGTCAAGGGCAGTCACTTGCTTGTAGTTTCCCCCCGCTCCACAAACACACAGAGTCTTGTGGTTAATGTAAATGTGTGAACCATCAGCTTTCAGACCCCAGATGATTGTGTAGCAGCTTTAGTTTCTCCAAGTCTTTAATAGTTAAGTGATAGTCACAGAAAAGTTACTTACAAAAAGTAGAAGCCCCTTGTGGCGGTTCTGGATGTAGTCTATCCTCTTATAAAGCAATTCCTAGGAGGTTATGATTATCCATTTTTACAAAGGGTTTGGCATTCCTTTCTGTATCTGCATCTCCTGGTTCAATACAGTACCTAACGAGGTAATAAAATACAAACTAAGAGAAAAGGCTACCCTATTTGAATACACAAGCTAAATAGCAACAGGGTCTGTTTTGCATCCCATCCAGGCTTAACATCTGGGAAATGCCTCAACGCTGAGGCTGCAGAAACGAGCTTTCCACTTGCAAACCTCTTGTAAGGCTGAGAAATAGAAAAGTGCGCCTTGAGACTGAAGAAGGCAAGCATAAAATAGATCAGGAAAATATATTTGGATGTAAGGGTTGTTTCCTGAGTGATAAACGTGTCAGGTGCCAGACAAGCTCCAGTTGAGTGCAAAACTTAAGGTATTCAAAGGGCAATGCGTCTGCAGCTACTTGGAGCTCTTGGCCTTAAGAAATGTTTGATGGCTACTTGCAAGAGCAATGGGAAGGTGGGAGAGTGAGTGCCTTGTCAAAGGTAGAATCAGAACTTAAGCCATCTAACTGAAGATTAAAGCAATCATTTGGGAGGCTTAATCTTTCTTCTGTTGATGAACCCAGATCCCTGTTAAGTAAAGTCATAGATGTTCAGCAGTCATAAATTGTTTATAGGGTTTTATTTCTAAACAAGTTGTAAATCAAGTAAATATTTCTTATGTGGGACCCCTGAAATTTTTCAGAGTTGTTCAACCACATCAGCAGCCGATGTTTGAAGAAGAAGACCTACCGGCGAGTGAAAGCGAGGAGCAGCCGGGTCCATCTAAGCGGAAACGCCAGCCGAGTATGTCTGAGACAATGCCCCTCTACACCCTATGTAAAGAGGATTTAGAAAGTATGGACAAAGAGGTGAGCTTAACTAATTCTGACAGTTTTCTGAGCGATGATTGTTAGTCATGCATCAACAGTTTATCTTCTGCTAGATCCTGCACGTTTGTGAACTGACCTTGTATGCCATTACAGCAGCTTGAAATAAAAGCCACAGCAGGCTCAGATCTCCAGTTCAGTCTAAAACACAGGGATGGTCTGCAAAGCAAACTTGGATTAAGGAATGGGAATGCTCCTGTGTGAAAGGAGGCCTTTAAAGCAGAATTTAAGATTTAAGTACAGCCTTGTGACACAAAACATTTGCTGTGTGTTTAGCTTTGCCAGGTGTCGCTTAAACCTGTTTCTATTTTTAAAGTAAATCTTCAATTGTTCTGGACAAACTCAATGGGGGAGAGGGGTGTGTGGATGTAAAAGGCACAGGCTGCAGAGAAGATCAAAGACCCACGGGGGAGCTATAGTTATCTGCAGGCGTGTAAGTGCAGCCCTGTTCAATCATAGCGGTCGTGGTTCTGCAGGTGAAGGGAGGTTTGTGTCACAGAGTGAGCTGTGCTGTTTTCATACAAACACCTTGTTTGAAACCCACTGGGGACGTCCAGCAGCTGCTTCTTTTTCAGTTCTCTTTGTGTGTGGTTTTTGCAAATGAACCATGGCATTACGTAATAGGAAATGATACGTAGAGGAAAAAACACCCATCTCCGCACCCTGTGTTTTCATGAATTCATTGGGCTTTATGTGACTTTACTATAAAGCCTAGTGACCCTGGGACTTAAATGCATCTTTGAGCTTGGACCATTCACTGGGCTGGGGACAGGAGCCTATAACTTGCTAGCTTCTGGCAGTAGGCTGATGACAAGGTTCTGGCCATAACAGGCCTTGAGAGTTATCTTCAGAAAAGAGAATAAAAGTGCAAAAAGGAAACTGATTATTTCACCAAGGAAGGAAAGAGTTTGTGTATACAACATAATGTAATTTTGAGATGTGCTGTTGCCAGAGAGGACCTCGGGGAAGTTTGAGCTAGTATTCTAGGGAAAAGTCCAATAACTTTCAACCGCTGTCATGATCTAATCTGAATTTCAGTTGCATGAAAGCTTTTAACTTTACCTGATAACTCTCAGATTTGACGACTTTTGGTTTCTTTTGCTTTTTCTTCTCAAGTATTTTGCCTCTTTGATCTCAGACTTTAATAAGAAACGGTATTTCTTCTTGTCATGATACCAGTCTCTGAATCCATCTGTCTTTTCCTTCTGTGTTGTCAGTGGTACTTAAAGCAAATTGTTATTAGGGGTTGGTTTTATGTAGTAACGTTTTTCTAATGGTGTGGCTTTTGGAAAACACTAATGAATTGCTGTTGCAATGTGTACAGTGAGCCAAAAGAAAGTGTGCATCTCTTCCAGAATTATTGCATTTGCATTAAGTATTTATTGTCCTGCTTTTAAAGACACTGTTTGGCCCTTGGTAAAAAACAGAATCTTCTGGCTCTGTTTGTGATTGATTGCTCACTCTGCTGCTGCAGTTAGACCAAAGAAATTAAAGTGTTCTACCCATCCTACAAATATAAACATCTTAAATTACGATGCTTTGTCTGTGAATTATGCTTAAGCTATATATTATATTTGGAAACCAGGCTACATGAACTTCAGGACAAATCAAGCCCAAATTCCAGTGGATTTCCTTTCTCATAGTTGAATTAGCTTTGGTTCCAGGAGCATGATTTGAGGTTCTAGTTGCTGCCAAAAAGGTTTGCCTTCCACCAGTGTCTGTTCCAACCTCTGTATTTCTTAACTTTATCTCTCTCTGATCCTCGGGCAGCTGAACCAGTAGAAACTCTTCACTACTTGTCTTTTTCTGGGGGGGAGATGTTTTGGGTTTGTTTGGTGGGCAAAGGAGGTGTGAGTTTCTGGTGTTTGAGCTCCCCAACATGGTTTGATCAGGGATCAAACATTAGCCCTGACATGGGGAAGGGGACACAACGGAGGGTGAACTGGACACGGTGGTGCCCGCAGGTCATCATCTCCTGGGAGATGACCATGGAGACAGCTAAGGGAAACTAACCTTTGTGGACTATTCTTGGACTGCTAGCTTCACCTTGGTAAAGATAACATATTCATGTGCAAGAAATGTAATATAAGTAATAAAGCAGGGTTTTATGGCACGTAGGAGTACACTTATGAAACAGGGGGAGGACGTGTGGTAACATAGTCCATAAAATATCAAAGTTAAGTGGAGCATACATAGGAGATTCAGCGGTTGGGAACATTACCAAATAAAGGGAAAATAAGCTTGATAAGCATTGCCTGCTGGTGCTCAGTTCCCTCTGGTGACTAGTTTAACTCCCACCCAAAGGTGTTTGCCCACATCTCATTCTTCCTCAAAGTTTGTTAAAGGATAAGAACCTTTCACCATGACATCAGTGCAAAGTGTGAGATTTCTGCTTTCTGCCACAAAACCGCTTTTGCTTCATTTGTATCTATTGTGGTGGCTATGACAGCCCCAAGATCTGCAGCTGATTGCAGACTAATGTGGTGGAGCGAGGGAGCCTGTTTTCATCACACAGGTGACGTCTTGCTCCACAACTACAAGTGCTGGTGCTGTTGGGGTTAGGAGAAGAACATGGTCCGAGAAAAGACAAAGCAAGTTACAGTCTGACTTTGCTGCAGCAGAACTCAGCCCAAGTCTCAACTGCTGTGTTCCTGTCCCTGCACCACTGTTGGTGATGACAGGACCATATGACAAGCCATTCAGGGAGCTGGTCTGGTTAGAAAAGATCACTTTGCAGGATCATCTTCGTCATTACCGCCTTCCTGACATAACTCACAGCAGCAATTGCACTGAGTGCTAGCGTCAGGAACAGGAAGGAGACAGAGGAGCTGGGATTGAGCAGTGAAGGTAGAACTGCAGCCCTCTAGCTTTAAAACTGCACCCTCAGTATTTCTGCTCAATTCTCTGGCAAACTCGAGTAAGGGTTTTAATAGATCCAGAAGAACCTTTTAGCCTCAGGTACTGGGGTGTTTTTTATCAATGAAACTGAAAATGCAGGTCTTTATACATACTGTTTCTATGGACATAACGAGCCATAACTAACTCCTTTGCACTTAACCTTGAAAGGAAATCTTGCTTTTTCTCTGAAAAAATCTCTGAAAAGGCCACACAACCCCAAGCAATATGGAATTTGCATGTAGTGTATACATCAGAGAATTTTGATAGAAGAATCAAGATGGAAGCCAAGAAAGATAATTTAATTATGATTTATTCCCAAATTAAATGCCTTTCTATCCTTAACCTATTTAAACATCTGTTTGTTGCTTTTTCCTAGTAAAAAAGCAGTATCTGTTCCAATGTTCCATGGGGAAGAATTGCCATGCATAGACATATCTACTAAAATTTGATCTGACATGGATTTTAATCTTCTCTTACTATTTCTAGCTGTAGTTGCGGATAGCTGTGGATGCCAAATGAGTCCAAGGAAATTAATAGCATCCCAGCTATTGGCTTACAGTTTAAGGTTACTTAGCCTTTTGCATCTTTTTCAGTGCCAAATATCTAGGAGACCAGATCCAATGGTGACTTCTTTTCCCTCTGACACGAGGGACTGTTTGAACTGTAGGAAAGCGCAGGAACAACGGTGTTCTTTGTGATAGGATTGCTGTGCAAAGGGCAATTGTCACATCAGAGTGGAGTGGGTAAGGAATGGTTCCCTACTTGGGAAACATAGAGCCTGCTAATGCTGCTGCCCCACAGCTGAGAGAACATTTCCCCCTTTCTTTTCTGTGCCAGCAGAACACAGATGTTTTGCAACTGGTATTGCTCTATGTCTCTGCTATGGACTGCTAAAGGGAAGCAGAACTAAATGCTGCCAGTTAAATTACTTTGTTTATAGTTGTTTTTAAAGGCCTGGATAAATTTTTTATTGCTAAATAACTTATCTGATACATAACCTGCAAAAGATTACTCCATAAAAATGCTGTTTATATGAGACTGTAGTATGCTGTAACCTTCCTGGTATGTTGCTGGTTTCACCAAAAGGTAAGGATTGAAAACCATCTTTAAAGAGGAGGCTTCCAAGCAATTAAATGCAGTCAATAATACCAACCTAGAAATATCTCTTGTTCATAATACTTGTTCCAGGATGACTTTTGGTTTCTCAAAGCCAGTAATCTCACTTACAGGGAATCACAGAATCTTCGTGGTTGGAAGGGACCTTTGAGATCATCGAGTCCAGATGTAAAATAAAAAATAAATTGCTATGAAACCCATTAATTAACAAGGTGGTGGTTAACAGACTATCTAGGAAGTCAATACTAGGAAGGTACCTACTTCTCCCGTTGTTGGAAAGTAAGTGTTGCAGATGCCTGCCCTGTAGGGGGAGAGAGATGGGTTCTCTGCAGGTCTTCCTGTCCCTCATCACTGCAGGGGTTCACTTTCCCCCCCCCTGCTTACAGTAGAGGTATAGGACCGTTTGTTGTATGCTTTTGGTGTCATTGTATGGCATCACCATCCTTCCCCTGGGCTAGGTGGAAGTGGCTGACCTACCAGTCACTACAATGTTGTGCAGATCTGTAGTTTACTGACAAAAAGCAGAAAGTGGAATCCAGGCTTCCAATGACTGTGTTCCTTTCCAAAAATGAGATTTATTAGCTAAAGCGAGCTGCGCAAAGGAAGGGAATGGCATACAAATCACACAAAGACATACACGTCTTCCCATTCATAATTTATTATCTCAGTACAGGCAGTTCTCCTTCCCAGAGGTTACTCATGGATCATCTGATGAGGATATTTCCTCAGAATTCATTGAGAACCACTCCTGTGAACTTCTAGTGGATTGATCCTTTTCTGCACGAATACAAACACTTACTTGTTTAAAGAAGGTCAGGAAAAATGACCTGATCAATATTTAATAAATTCTGTCAGTCTCACTGATTTAGAAATAATTTTTATTTCATTTAAGCTATTGTTAATTGCTTTATATTAAGGATGGTTTTCTTCTGGATTTGTGTTCCTAAATGATATTTGGAGAGAACCTTATACAACTGGGCTAGTATCACATACAGTTACCTAGTCAAATTGGTCTCATCTTAACACTGTCATATCCTGTGTGCTATAAATAAGCTGTGGGTTTATGTGCTAATTGCTTCCTGATGGACCTTGACTTTGCTTTTCTGTAGAATTTAATCTTGGATGTCTGTCAGAGACCCAAAAAGTGATTGATTAATTTATTTATTTAGCCCCATGCATTGTCCTAACTTCTTTTAAAATGTTTGATTGAATAATTTTTATACAATTTCAAAGATTTTTCCCTTTTAATTACTGGTGTCCCATTCATAATTAGATTGACATTCTTGTGTATGGTAAATCACTCATCCAGAAGATAAGTAAGGTCAGGACTTTTCATTCTTCTCTTCCTTTTGGCCATAAATTCTTCTCTAGTCTGATCCAGCTGTGTGGCTGGCAGCATAGTACCTTTGTGTTTAGGTGCTTTCAAGTTCACTAGTCTATGTAAATTGTAGAAATGTGTAGAAATAGTCTAAGAAGGTGGAGAGCTGGAGCACCTCTCCTGTGAAGACAGGCTGGGGGAGCTGGGCTTGTTCAGCCTGGAGAAGAGAAGGCTCCGGGGAGACCTTGTAGCAGCCTTCCAGTATCTGATTGGAGCTACAGGAGAGATGGGGAGGGACTCTTTGTCAGGAAGTTCAGGGACAAGACAAGGGGTAACAGTTTTAAATTGGAAGAGGGGAGATTTAGATTAGATACTAGGAAGAAATTCTTTGCTGTGAGGGTGGTGAGACACTGGAACAGGTTGCCCAGAGAAGCTGTGGCTGCCCCATCCCTGGAGGTGGTTCAGGGCCAGGCTGGATGGGGCTTGGAGCAACCTGGTCTGGTGGGAGGTGTCCCTGTCTATGGCAGGGGGGTTGGAACTCAATGATCTTTAAGGTCCCTTCCAACTCTAACCATTCTCTGATTTTAAGGTGCTCCCTTATATAAAGACAGTGACAACGGAAAAAGAATTTACTTTCTTGTCTCTCTCTTTTTCTTTCACACACGCACACAAATGATAAGCCTGTTACTGGGCTTAAGATCCCATTCTCTCTTGCTTATATATAGGCTGCTATCACATCTGTGGTAGACTGGAAGTAACAGTAGAAGACAGACAGACAGACAGCCACAGGTACTTAAATCTGTCGCTATCAGCGCTTGCAGAACCCATCTGAGGCAGATCCTCAGTGCAGGCTTCCCTGCTGGGCAGTTTAAATAAAAAGGAACTTCAGTAAGGCAGTAAGTTCTCCCTAATTTTGAAGCTCAGGAAGGCAGAAAGATTTCTAATTACGTTTTGCAGTGCCTTCTCATCCAAGATGGCCTGGGATTGCTAACGTCCTGGAAGAGCTGCGCACGCGTAGCCTAGTAGTTGTATGATCCTTACGCTGTTGTGCTTATTACCCTGTTTTTGTCAGGGTGTTTGAGAGCAGCATCTGTATCTTGTCAAGTGTCTCTGCCATTTAAGGTACAACATTTTGCACAATAATTCCTCTTAGTTTGGGACTTGGGAGAGAGGGAGTGAATCTGAAACCAGCCAGACCTCCAGCTTTCCCATCTCTCGCTTCAGTTAGGGGAGATGCACAGCTTCCTTCCAGCAGCTGTGAGGTGACTGCATTGCAAAGGCATGCTCTGTGCATCAGAGCGTGTGGGGATACGGATTTTTCTGGAGTGGGAACCGCCTAATGAACTGCTTTCCCATTAAAAAAAAACCCCAATGGTTCTGTTGATTTGGTACATATTGTGCACATTCTTTTCCTTTTAACTAAGTTGGAATTTCTGTGCCATATATAAAGACTGAAGCGACAGCATTCTGCCCTTACATAAGGCCATTTTGTCACTCTGTTTTCCTTTCATCTAAGCAGATTTATACCTTAATTTCTGTTTTGTGTTTTGAATTAGTGACTATACCACACAGTGAATTAAGAGGCAGTGGTTTTTGTCCTTCAATTGAGTAAAAAGCTATTATCTCAGTAAGTGGTTAGCCTCTTGGTTAGTTTAAAAACACTAATTTAATGTGGAGGATGTGGTCTCTAGTGCAAATAATAGTTACCTGGGGCTCACTTGGACACTGCATTCAACATCAACAAGTTCTTTGAATTTCCAGGTGTACATTTCTCGTACAAAATTTCCTCTGTGACACCTCAATGTGTAGCACGTCATAAATTGTAGAGATGCTAAATTTAGTTAGCAACCTCTTCGTATAAACTGTAGCCTCTTTTGAAGTTAAAAGAGCGAGGCTGTGGGTACGCTTGCTGTTGTCAGTGATTGTCACCCAGACACCTTGGCAATTGGGAGGTGTCAGGTCAGCTTTACAGGCAATTAGATGACTTGCACTTGAGCTGAACTTCAAAAAAAAAAAACAAAACCTTTGAGGTAACTATTGGTGAAAGTATATGGAGAAGTCTCAAAGCTGAATGTACTGTTTCTCATCAAAAACTTATAAGACAACAGGAGCCTGTATGAAAACAATTTGCCAAAATGACCTGTGAGATAAGCAGACCTGAAGACACTTGGACTACCTGGTCTCGGTCTGTTGTGGGCCTCGGTGCTATCTGTGTCCTCCTCACCTACAATCACCTTCCTCAACACACCAGCTCCCGTGTCCCCTCTGTCCAGCTTCTCCCAAACAGAAGAGCAGGTGTTGTGAAAGCTGGAGAAACTCCACTTCTCCAGCCAGTTCAGCTTCTCATTTTCAGTGTGGAGTGCTTACTACCCAATGACTTAAACCAGCAAGACTAAAAGTGTCACTTGCCTGCTTTCACACTCAGATTAGTTTTCAGGAGAGAAACGGTGAGGCTGCGGTGTCAGGAGTCAGAGTGCTGGTGTATCTTCATGGAGTACCAGCTGTGGTGTGACGACTGGCACCATCACTGGAGGTATTTAAAAGATGGATTGATGTAGTGCCTAGTGACAAGGGTTTGTGATGGGTTTTTTTTATTGGAGTTAGGTTGATGGTTGGACTAGATGATCTTAAAGGTCCCTTCCAACCTAGACAATTCTATCTAGACAATTCCATCTAAACATGAGGAGGAACATCTTCACTTTGAGGGTGGCAGAGCCCTGGAACAGGCTGCCCAGAGAGATGGTGGAGTCTCTGTCTCTGGAGACATTCAGACCTGCCTGGACAAATTCCTGTGCAACCTGCTCTGGGTGGACCTGCTTTGGCAGGGTGGTTGGACTAGATGATCTCCACAGGTCCCTTCCAATCTCAGAGCATTCTGTGATTCTGTAACTGGTGATGCACCAGGAAACAAGACTTTGTTTTGTCATGAACATGTTCTATATCTGTTTTAAACCAAGGAATGTATTTTTACTGTATTCCCCTTTTTAAGACTTTGACATTCACCTGTCTCTAATATGGTTAAATAACACAGAAGTAATTGAACACTAAACTATTATAATATTAAAGCAATTATTTCACCCATATCTCATCTGATTAGGAAAGAAAACCGAGTAAGGTTGTCCAGTACTATTAGGAATAGTTTGGCAATGGGAATAATAGTAATATAGTAATGTAGAATAACTAAAAACTAATTAAATTAATAGTGGTGTGGAATTAAGAGATTAGTACAGTGGGATGCAGAAAGGAAAGAAAAGCACTTAAAGCTGGATGTCAGTCATTTATTTCTGCCCTCTTTTACACGTTTAATGGAAACAGTTCTAAAAAGTAGCAATACATTTCTATTTTTTTTAAATTACAGCAGATATAATCACCTTAAAACCCCACAAAACTATTGGTCATGTTTAAGCTGTAGGTAAATCATCCTGACAAGCGCTGGCATTCTGACTGCCATTCAGCTAATTGAAAGAATGCTAAAAGAAATGCAGTGTAGATAAGGCTGCTGAAATTATAAGGGATTATCAACATGTGAAACACATTTTCCTTTTTTTTTTTTTTCTGTCTGATGTTTATCTGCAGACCTTTAGTTTATGCACTGATTGCGTAGAGCTGGTTATCTGCTAGTTTTTGTTTATTAAATGGGCCGTCGTGATCCAAGCTTGCCTTAGCAGCTTTTTTAAGCATTTGGTAAGAGGTTCTTTTTATGTAATAACATGTTTTACCAGGAGACAACTGATTACCGAAGTAGGAAAGGATTTCTACTTAATTGATACTATCGCTAGTAGGCAATTGCTTTTGGATGGACAGCTTCTGTTTTCATACACAGGTTGTTAGAAAACACTTTTTAACCACACTTTCTGGTGATGTTGGACATCTTATTTTCATTTTAGACTTACTTTTATGTACTGTGAGGGGATATGGGAATGTCCTGGTTTGAGGTAAAACAAACCAATTTTCTGTTCAGTAGGGGTCATCATCTGTCTGATTGGTCAAAACCACGACAGGGAAACACATTGGAACCTTTTGGCATTTAGGTGGCATGCTGTATAAATATCTGCATTTCATAGATAAAAATGGAAGCAACCTATATATATATATAAGGTTTAGTTTGATGGCACTCATGACAAGTTGTTAATTAAAAGGTGGCATAATTATATAGAATTTTGTGCAAAATGAACATGATCACTCAAATTCTTCACTGGTCAACCTACAGTTAGGAGAAAATAAAAGAAAAGGTATGGTTGAGACTGACTCACTTTTATTATGCCCATAGATTTCAATTTTAATTATTTAATCATCAGATAAGTACAAATGATTGTGCTAGAATAGACATTATTAAAGGGCTGCACCAAATGAACATCAAGTGAGGAAGCAGTCGTGCTTACTTCAGACCTGGCCTCTTTTTTGAGGAATCTGATAAAATTTATGGTAATGAGATTGAGTGCCTGAGTTTTGTCTGGATTTCCCTGTTCATTCTATTGACAGCCAGTGAAAGGATGTTTTGATTTACTTATCAACAAGGAAGCTTCTGCCATCTTATGCTTCATACTTTTCTGATGCAATCAACGCTTGTTTCAGAGCACTCTTCCAAAGGCATTCTGAGAATTGTTTCATTTTAAGTAATTTTGGCTTATTAGAGGAATTTCTCAAAAGTTATTGAGAGAAGTAGCTGCTTTTAGCATATTGCTATCATTCTGTTAAGTACAGAGCAAAAATTATGCAAAAATATATTACATCTAATCTCTGGGTGTTTGCTTCTGCAGATACGAACAACTACTTTGGCTTTTAAAGTACACATGCTTATACAGCCAGAGCATTATTTCATATGAAATTGAACGCAGGTTTGTAAAGCTTCCACCTCTAGAATATATTGCAGAAGGTGATTTTTAAAAAGTGAAGGTTGGTTATTCTGTAGGGAAGACGACCTTTCCATAGATTCTGTTTGGTTTTCCAGGCAGTGCTTGACAGTACATTACGTATCTGCAGCTTTCTTTGCTGAGTAAAGAGAGTCACAGAATCACAGGATGATATGGAGTTGGAAGAGACCTTTGGAGATCATCTAGTCCAACCCCCTTGCCAAAGCAGGTCCTCCTAGAGCAGATTGCACGGGAACTTGTCCAGGCAGGACATTTGGAATGTCTCCAGAGACAGAACTCTACCCCCTCTCTAGGCCTCCTCTCTGCTACCCTCAAAGTAAAGAAGTTCCTTCTCATGTTTAGATGGAACTTCTTATGTTCAAGTTTGTGCCTGTTACCTCTTGTCCTCTCGCTGGGCACCACTGAAAACAGACTGGCCCCTTCCTCTTGACACCCATCCTTTAAATATTTATAGGTGTTGACCAGATCCCCGCTCAGTCTTCTATTCTCTAGACTAAAAAGACCCAAGTCCTTCAACCTTTCCTCATGAGAGATGCTCCTGGCCCCTAATCATATTTGTGGTCCTCTGCTGTACCCTCTCCAGCAGTTCCCTGTCCTTCCTGAACTGGGGAGCCCAGAACTGGACACAGGACTTCAGATAGGGCCTCACCAGGGCAGAGTAGAGGGCAGGATGACCTCCCTCAACCTGCTGGTCACACTCTTCTTGATCCACCCCAGAATTCCATTAGCCTTCTTGGCCACAAGCTGCTTCATGGTCATCCTGTTGTCCAGCAGGACTCCCAGGTCTTTTTCCTCAGAGCTGCTCTCCAGCAGGTCAGCCCCCTACTTGTACTGATGCAAGGGGTTATTCTTCCCCAGGTGCAGCACCCTACGTTTGTCCTTGTTGAATTTCTTCAGGTTCCTCTCTGCCCAGTTCTCTCTCCATCCTGTCCAGGTCCTGCTGGATAGTGGCACAGCCTTCTGATGTGTCAGTCACCCTTCCCAGTTTTGTATCATTGGCAAACTTGCTGAGGGTACGTTCCATCCCTTCATCCGGGTCATTGATGAAAATATTGAAGAGAACTGGACTCAGCACTGACCCTCGGGGACCCCATTTTTCACGGCCCTCCAACTAGATTCTGTGCCACTGATCTTGATCACCTGAGTTCTGCCTTTCAGCCAGTTTTCAATCCAGCTCGCTGTCCATTCTTCTAATCCACACTTCTTAAGTTTACTGATCGGGATGCTGTGGGAGACTGTCAAAAGCCTTGAAGCTGTAAGCCTTTTCCAACTATTTGCTCGCTCACTGAAAATGGGGCAAAACCTTTTTAAACAGAGTTCAGTCACCTCATTTTAACATACGTGCCTACCTCCATATTCTAAATCAAATGTAGCGTAGGCTGTCAACAGTAATTGGCCACAGTTAAGAGTGAGTTGTCTGAGCCATGCTAAACAATTTCCAAGCTGATCCCTAACGTGATTCTGGAGCAGCTGCATATATAGGGCCTGATTGAGCCTCATCATGTGTCTAACATGTTCTTACATTTAAAATTGAGCTGTTATTCCCTGTGAGTGAAATTTAAGGGTGTCTGCTCAAGTCCTGGTCTGTCTGAACTGGTTCTTTGGAACTTTTTGTTTGCTTGTTTTATCAAGATGTCCTGATACTTCTGGAATCGGCTTCTTCTACTTCTGGAATCTTCTTCTAGAATCGGCTGCCCAGGGAGGTGGTGGGGTCACTGTCCCTGAATGTGTTTAAAAGTAGATTGGACGTAGTGTTGGAGGATCTGGTGTAGGGGAGAACTTTGTAGATTAGGGCTGATGGCTGGACTCGATGATCCCAAGGGTCTTTTCCAACCTTGCATAATGCTAGTGTTTGTATAATTATTTACAGATTTAATTTGTGTTTGAAGTCCTGTGATTATAAAAATACAAGTCCATCTTAATGACATAAAGGCCAGGTTTGTGCCATTACCCTTTAATCAGCTATTACCTATCATTTATCATAAGGTGACTTATTTTTTAAATTGAACCTATGCAGCGTTGCAACTGATCATTCTAAGACATCTTTGAGAGAAAATATCTTTACTTTTCTTTGGTAGCCCTTGTTCTTGTCTGGTGCCAGCTTCAGAGAGCACTGGATGTTGCTGCCCAGCTCTGCCTCTCTGTGAGAGTCCTGCAACTCCTGGGTCAGCGTCACCAAGAATATTTCCATTCCGTGTACAACTCCGAGATTATGAAAAGCTGCCGAACTAGGGCCCTGTACTGATGTCAAAAATTCCCTGCTGCAGTGCACTCAAAAAAGGAATAAATTACCTGAATGGCCGTGGAGCTATGACTTTTTCACGTCTACAGTAGTGGCGTTAGCTTTAGATTTTGAGAGAATGTCACTGTTACTTGATATTGTTATGGGTTTTGTATCTGAGCTTCCACTTTCCCTTTGTCAGGCATCACCCTCTGCTGCACATGATACTCTCAGTCATAGCAAATATGACGTTTTGAGATGAACACAGGCAGCTGTCTATCTCAGATAGTTTAGTGCTCCAGCATCAACCTTGCTTCATCACAGAGATATT
Source organism: Jacana jacana (assembly GCA_013400555.1). Lineage (NCBI taxonomy): Eukaryota > Metazoa > Chordata > Aves > Charadriiformes > Jacanidae > Jacana > Jacana jacana. The sequence continues at coordinate 40,019 of VZTM01019517.1, forward strand.
GAGGACTGGATATAGCTGTCGTACCACAATGCAGAGGTACCATCAGAACCTGCATAATATACATCCCCTTGATATTGAGCTTGTTGTAGAAACTGACCACTCTTCAGCTGCTGGGCTGTTTGGGATTGTTCTTATTTTACTTTTTTTGCTTCCTTAACTTATTCTGTGCCTAATTTTACCTATTGAGTGGGCTGGCTGTGCAGGACGCTTGCACATACACAGTGCTCATAGTCCTTCTCTGCTTCACGTAGAAGCTGTATGCTTGCTTGTACAAAGTCCTTTTTGCAGTCCCACTGCCCAGTTCAGCAGAAACTATTTCAAAACTGACCTGTCTTCACTGTCACCTTTACATTTCCAGTAAAGCAACTTCAGCAGTCCTTTTTCCCAGTGCTTAGTGCTCGAGGTGGCTTTTGTTCTCTTGAGCGCATTGATAAATGTCTCTTGGCTCTTGTCCTAATGAGACCAAGCTAATCAGGCCTACTCAAGAGAGGAAGTTCGTGGATGACCAAGCAGTACTTCGTGAAGCCAGCGAAACAGGTTAAAATTAGTAAAACGTGGCAGATCCAAGCTGGCTCTGTTTTACAGCTAGCTGGGACCAGGGTGTGTTTTACTGGCTTGATCATAGTATGTGTGAGTAAATCTGTACTGAACTGTTTTTATATAGCGGTGGTTTTGAGCTACCAAGCCCTACTGTATCCTGATTGCTGTACACAGCTGTAGTTTAAGTTCTTTTCCAGCTGTGAGACCTGTAGAAAACCTGCACTTACAGATAAATGAGAACAGGATTTTGCCTGTCTTTTATTCTCACTTAGTATTTTAGTAGGCTGTGTCTTCTGAAAAGCTTTGTGTGATGCTGAACAATAAGTTCAGGAGTTCAGCCTTTCGAATGAAAAAAAAAAAAACAACAACTTTTTTTCTGAAATATTGATCTAGTAATGAATATTAATTCAGTCCCTCTGAATGAAAGATGTGTTTCAGTTAACCTTGGGATGGTAAAGCCTAGCACTGTGCTAATAGAGTTGTTAGAGCATCTGATAATAAGGATTCAGTGGGAGAAAGCTCTGAAAGACAGAAAGGCTCTGAGAAGATGCAAAAAATGTGGGGATTTTGTCTGCATTTTGTGTATCCCTGAAACTGTTTGCTTATGCTTGTATAGATTTTTCTCTCCAGGATGAGGATTATTCGGGGGTATCTCTTGGATTACAGTCCATATTGTAACTGTTACTCTACAAAAACAATGTTTTCTGATCCTGAAACTGTTCAGTAACGGACAGCATTTCAGAAGTTTGGTGTTTGTCTCTGAGCTGAAGCACATTAGAGCCTTAAATGCAAACTAAATAATCTGTAATTCGGGTTGAAGTGATTGGAAATCAAGCTCCTTCCCACTCTTGGATTTTTCGTATTATTTTTTTAAAATGGAATAACCAAATGGGTTAAGCCCTAAATGGTTCTCAGAAGTTTTCAAGGGTAGTGTGTAATTGCAGGTTGGCTACAGCCTTTGGGGATGACTTAAAAGAGAATATGTGAATAAGTATCCTTGTACTGAGATTTTCTGCTTTAGAAGTGCAGGCTACAAAAACCTCTATCACTTATCATATGAAAAGAAAAATAGTGGTTATTTTAAATCTCTTCCACCACTTGAGCAGACGTTGCCAAATAAAATAGCATATAGAGAAGACTGTCCCGTTTTCTTTTTAAAACCAATTGGACAGACAACAAGCTCGATTGATGGAAGGTGGTGGAGTCCCCATCCCTGACTGTGTTTAAGAGTAGATTGGATGTGGTGTTGAGGGATCTGATGTAGGGGAGAACTTTGTAGAGTGGGGCTGATGGTTGGACTTGATGATCCCAAGGGTCTTTTCCAGCCAAAATGATTCTATGATTCTATGAAACCTGCCCCATACCCATTCAAAGCTGCATCTGTGTGTCAAGAAACAACATTACCTGGATCAGAAGGGGGGGGGAGTTTTAGCAGTAGATTACACTTCATCCTAGTCTTTGTTACTTAGGGATCCTATTGCTTTTTAGGTTTGGGCAGTCAGTATGCTCTCTCTACACAATGCTCATCAAGGTAAAAGCCAAGGTAAAGGCTTCTGTGGATTTTTTCCACTTTTGTGTTTTTAAGTGGAACTGCACGGGAGCAGGTGCAGTTGACAAGGGAGCAGGGAGCTGTCAAGAAGGCACTTGAACATATTTTGATCAAATTGTTGTAAGGTGAAGCTTATGTCCAAAGAAAACTTGCTCTAATGAAATGATGGGAAGCAGTATGAGTAGACTAAGTATTTTTTTTTTCTGCTAAGTGATTTATACCCGATTTTCTATATATTAGTAGGAAAAAAGCATTAAAGTAGAGCTGAAAAATTTTACAATGTCTTGATACTAACGTACAGATACTGTGCTGCCCTCAGCATTTCATTAGCATCTCGCTGCAGATGACTCCCCTTGGCAGTGAAATGTGTCAGAAAAAATTCACTTGGAGCCCAGGCTCTGTGCCCTATCAAATTGCCATGTGTCATTTTTAATAAGATATTAGGATTTCTAACTTAATATGTCAGTGGCATTTTTATTTTGTGATAGTATTTAAACAGCTTCTGCAAGAATCCTTTCATTAGTAAATTAGATTAATTTCCATTACTAAAAAAAGACCTTGATCACCAGACTGTGCGTGTCTCTTGCTGAATTTCTAGGAGTAAGAAGAAAGGTATGGCTTCCTCTAGCAAAACTGTGCCTCAGTTAACAGTCCTTAGGAGAGACTTGCAAAATGTAAAGCAGCGCTGCTTCTTGCTGCATATCACAGAATCGCAGAATATCAGGGATTGGAAGGGACCTTGAAAGATCTTCCAGTCCAATCTCCCTGCCAGAGCAGGAACACCCAGAGCAGGGCACACAGGAACGCGTCCAGGCGGGTTTTGAATGTCTCCAGAGAAGGAGACTCCACAACCTCCCTGGGCAGCCCCTTCCAGTGTTCCCTCACCCTCACTGTGAAGAAGTTTTTTCTCATATTTAACTGGAATCTCCTATGTTCCAGCTTGCATCCATTACCCCTTGTCCTGTCATTGGATGTCACTGAGAAGAGCCTGGCTCCATCCTCCTGACACTCACCCTTTACATATTTATAAACATTAATAAGGTTGCCCCTCAGTCTCCTCTTCTCCAAGCTCCAGAGACCCAGCTCCCTCAGCCTTTCCTCGTATGGGAGATGCTCCACTCCCTTCATCATCTTGGTTAGCCCTGCCCTGGACTCTCTCCAGCAGTTCCCTGTCCTTCTGGAACTGAGGGGCCCAGAACTGGACACAATATTCCAGATGGGGTCTCACCAGGGCAGAGTAGAGGGGGAGGAGAACCTCCCTCCACCTACTAACCACCCCTCTTCTAATACATCCCAGGATGCCATTGGCCTTCTTGGCCAGGAGGGCCCAGTGCTGGCTCATGGGCATCCTGCTGTCCACCAGGATCCCCAGGTCCCTTTCCCTTTCCCCTACGCTGCTCTCCAACAGGTTGTTTCCCAACCTATACTGGTACCTGGGGTTGTTCTTGCCCAGATGCCAGACTCTGCACTTGCCCTTGTTATAGTTCATTCAATTTCTCCCCACCCAACTCTTCAGCCTGTCCAGGTCTTGCTGGATGGCAGCATGGTAAAATACACTTTCTTTAAAGTAGAAAGGATGGTTTTGATAACCAAAAGTATCATGATACTGGCCTGTTTTAAAACAAGGGTGAGCAGCACTGCTCTTACTATTAATGTCTTTTTAACATACTGCTTTAAAAGTTTACAAGGCGGGAGGAGCGGTCTTGGTACGTGTTTGCAGCAGGCTGGAATCCCTGAAGCATCCACCTGTGTTACCTTTTTTTGTTTAACAGGTATGGATGCTTCTAGTCTTTACCAGGCCTTTCTGTTGGCTACAAAAAGATTATGTTGATATTAGGTTTTGTTCATTTTGTATACCTGAAAGTTATTTTATATTGATTAAACATCATTGAAGGTCTCTCTGTATAAGAATTTTCTCCTTGCTCCTTTCCCTTCCATCAATGAGTTTGCATACATTAGTATTTCTATTTTTATAGCGCCAACAGACTCTCCAGGTTTTCCAGTCTCTGCATATTTAGGTAGTGTTTACCTCTACAAAAAGAGTGTAACAGAATTTTAGTACAAGAGACTGTGGGTTGGCTCTCTAGCTCATTCCTTTGGGATGAAGGTTTGTCTAAAGGTGAAATGGGGACACTTGGTGAAGTGTGGCACTTAAACTTGAGCAGGCAGCTTGGATTTCAGTACCGTTGCAAGTGTGTTCAATTTGTCTTTTTAAGATTTGCAGGTACAGAAAAGGTTGAAAGATTGCCCAGTGACACAAGTTGTACTATCTATAAGAGTTTTACTATTAATTACTGCTGATGGTGCCACTAAGCCACACTAGCAGCAGATATTTCAATTCATGAAATCCTGTACTGGCTACAAAAGAGCATATGTTAATATCTTTAGGATAACTTTTCCAGGTCACTGGTCTGCTTCAGGTTGTGGCTACACATTTAATAGAGATGCTTATCCCAAGTCTCTTCCCAGTGGTCCCCTCCTGCTGTCACATACTCTTATGGCATGGGTGTCTGTGTAGGCACAGAACGAAGTGGGACAGGGAACTGGTGCAGCTGAGCAATAAACCAGCTTTAAAAAGGTAGAGGATTAAGCTGTTACTACTACCACTGAGGTGTTACTTATCAAGCACTGGGGTAGCTTAGTTGCATGTAGGCCAGTCTAGCAGTGGGGTGCTGGAAGTGGCAGCTCTCCTTCCTTCTTGCTTCTGTTCATCTTGCAAAACCACAGAACCCTGTAATGAAATTTAAACCTACCGCCTATTTGTTGAAAGGTGTGCTCACTCACACTCCTCCCTGATGCTTGATAGAGGGGAGGAAAAAAAAATTGGATAAATCTGACTAAATCCCTCTTCCCTATTGATGCTCAGTTTTTGTCCTGTAATTTCAATGTTCTTATTCTGGCTCTCCAACAAAAAGCAAATGAGAAGTTCTGAATTTGTGAAAATAAAGCCAAACTCCAGCATGCTACCTTCCCCTACGATTTATTTTTTAGTTTGGAATGCTCTGTCCTAATAGAAAAAGCTGTGCTGTATTAAAACAAGCTCCTGCTTAGAGCCCCCCAGCATCCAAAGTAGTGTTTTTCCTTTAAAGATAACGTGTCATCACAAACACGTGGCATCTGGTGAGGGCAGTGAGAGTTCAGTAGGTGTCAACAACTGGTGTAAGAGTTTAGAGAAGACAGAAGCGGGGACCCTTCCTAAAGGAGCTTAGCGATGAGGCAGGGCGCAACAGACATGAATTGCAACAAAGGTTACTTTGACTTGTATATAAGGGAAAGTCTTTTCATTTTGAGAGTGGAAGAGGTTTCCCAGGTTGTTCGTGGATCTCCATATTTGGAGATGCTCAAAACTATCCCAGACAAAGCCCTGAACTACCTGATACAATTAGATTGCCTTCAAGCTGGAAGCTGGACCAGGTGACCTTCAGCGGTCACCTGTGAAAATTATTCTGTGATTCTAGGTGTTTACAGACTGAAAAAAACCCTCAGATGTCCCATAAGGTGTCTTGGTTTGGTTTTTTTTCAAGCAGGTGGGATAAGTGAAATAGAAAAAGCAAGATTGATAACCTGCTTAATGGAAATGCTGAACACTCCAATGGTTTCTATTTCCTTCAAGCTTGCGAGTACTGAGCATGTTTTCTAGTCAAATCCTGTGATCTTCAGAAGGAAAACCAATACTGCAGAATATGTAGTTTATGACTGAGTAAATAAACATACAGCCTTTTTGTGGCCAGCTTCAGTTTCGACAGCTGTTTCAGCACAACACACTTTAATTTAAATTTAGTGACCCAAAACATGAAAGTTAATCTCTGAATGAATTATACGTGGAAAAAAAAACCCAAACTTATAAAAGCTTTTTTCCTAAGGTTTGGTAATATTCCTTACATTGTTTACAGCATTTTCTTTTCTAATCTATCTACAGAGCTATATTATAGCACTGCCAGACTTGCTATTCTAACCTGAAGCATGCCTTTATCCAAAACAGGATAGTACAAGATAGTACAAAGTACAAAGTGTATGGAGATTTAAATAGAGGGGAAAAAATGTGAGGTATTCTTAATTATGAACAAGACTAGTTTTTGTTACATTTCTGGTTTTACTGATTCCCCACCTGCTCAGAAGAGCCAGTGGTAATTGTGGTAGAGAACCGTAAAATCTGCATTTGAAGTGCTTGAGACAAAGGGATGTTGAAGCACATGCATAAATGCATTATGTGACTCTGAAAATCAAGTCATAAATTGGAAAGGAAATAATGCTCTAATGCCAAAGAAAGAAAATAGAATAAACACAATGTGAAAGACAAGTTCTTTTGAGGTTACTCAAGAGAAATAGGACTGAGTTATATCTCGCATTGTCCCTTAAATTTCATGTACTGAGGGATGACTTAACCTACTTCAGACAATTTATCCTTCCAGTGACATCTTTGTAGATGAAAATAGTTTGCTTCAAAGTGGCTTAAATTCAGCCCAAGTCTCTTAATGCAAACTTTGTATATTGTAGGAAAGTTTATCATTGCATGTATTATGTCATAATATCACCTCTTGATGTGTGTTAAAAAACTTGCTAGCTCTTTTGAAGACATGAGTGGTAATGTCTTGCTCCTCAGATAACCATTCCTAAACATTCAGGTGGTAAGAATATACATAAAAACCTATTCAATTCATTAAGGCAAAAAGAAAAGCAAAACAGAAAGTTTTCACATGCAGAGTAAAAAAATTAAGATCAAAGATATGTTAAAAACTGTTAGATTAGCTGCCTAATTGGATATCAAACCTAGTGGATTCTTTTCTATCCAGTAAGAATTGGCCCCACGCTGCAGCCTATAGCTGCTTATAGCAAAGGAAGTGACAAGAAATTAATAGTTAGCTCATTTCAGCCAAACTTAATAATGGAATTGGAAATATTGGGAAAAAACATAAAGTGCATAAATCCAGGCACAAAATGTGGTTTGGTGTTTTTTTTCCCCTCGCATTTAATGTCTTGCAGCTGAGCTATACAAGTGCTGCAGGGTACACCCAAGTTGTCTAGTCAGTGAGGTTTCACCCCATGGCTCCTAGCATGCTTTCTGTGATCACCCAGCTAAGCTGAGAGAGGAGGAAACGGTCTTATTCAACCCTGTCTTACCACATCTGCAGTTGTTCAATGTTATGTAGCTGTTAATAACTAGATAAAGTAATACTGGGTAAACCATGAGAATGGTATAGGAAAAACTAAGCTCTCCAGTGTAGCAGAATGGAGGAACGATACTCAACTGAAAGGCTGTTTGCTACTGAGGAGGCAGCGTTCCTTCTCTCAGCAGAGGGCTGCAAGGAACCCCAGGGCAGACCTCTTCCTACTGCTGGGCTTTTGTCTTACCTAAAGCCAGAACTTTTTTTGTAAGGAACATTCTGTAACAGACTAAAAATGCATTCTTTGGTTTTTGGTTGGTTTTTTTTGAAGGGTAGCTGTAGATCGTCCTCTTACTCGCTGGCCTTTAACTCGTGTTGTTGGAACCTTTTCTGGAATTTTGGCATGGATGTTTTCAGCAGTCTAAATGGAAGAGTCATTGCATTTAGTAGCCAGGGAGCTCTTATTTCTTGTCAGGGCATCATTGTTTTCGAAATGCTGCAACCAAAGAAACAGAGCCAGACTCCAGTAGGCTCAGGCTGTCCTTCCTCTCCATCCCAGCCCTAAGCTAGCGTGCAGTCCAGGCAGAGTTGAAGTGCTATTCTTGTTTTTCAGTGATTGCCATCAAGGCTGTCCTGCTGAATAGGAGAAGAGCTGTGTTCTGGCCATAGGTACCATGGTCATTTTTATTGTATTCTCAGACTTCACCATTTTCAAACAATTGCAATGTAGATTTACAGGCCTATTGCTGTTTAACGAACTCTTGGCAGAGGTTTCCTTTTGAAAACAGAATAAAGGAAAGGAAGATTAGAGGTATGGATGGATTTTTAATTGGATAAAGCCATAGCTTCCAGGCTGCAGCGATGTCACTGACTCGGGAAGGCTTTGAAGAAGTTGTCGTATTGTCTCCCTTGAGACATTTTGTCCTCAGATACTTTGAATTAAAAAATCATTGTGGATTTTACAACTAGTAACTTTTAGTCCATGCAAATTTATTTTACAATTCAGAAATTGGTAGTTAGGAAAGGGTTTTTTTTTGCTTTCCAATATCACGAAGTGTTAATGATCTAATTGAAGAAGGCGATTTTCATTCTGCTAATAATAATGTTAATGTTTTAGAATCCTTAAGTCAGCACTTGAGGCACCCAAATTACCAAGGAATGTCTTGACCTTGTGTTTCTTTTGGCAGTTTCAAGTATTGGTCCTAAAGATCTCAAGAATGTTTACAAAGTAGATGTAAATATAAATGTAAATTTACCCAAATCTAGGCCTTGCTTTCCATGTGGGAAATTCAAAGATATTCAGAACTTCTAAATGGCATCCTTTGAAGGGTTGTCAGCCTCATTTGATCATAGTCAAGGTTACAGGATTGTTATTAGTGTTGCATTTTAATAACAATATTGGTATCTAATTGGTATGTAATTGAAGTGCTGGAGCATGTCCAGAGGAGAGCCACCAAGCTGGTGAAGGGTCTAGAGAACAAGTCCTAGGAGGAGAGGCTGAGGGAACTGGGCATGTTTAGTTTGGAGAAGAGGATGCCGAGGGAAGACCTCCTTACCCTCTACAGCTACCTGAAAGGAGGTTGTAGAGAGGTGGGTGTTGGCCTCTTCTTCAAAGGGCCTCATGACAGGACCAGAGGAAATGGTCTGAAGTTGTGGCAGAGGAGGTTCAGGTTAGATATTAGGAGGAATGACTTGACTGACAGAGTGGTCAGGCACTAGAAGAGCCTGCCCAGGGAGGTGGTTGAGTCACCATCCCTGCAGGTCTTTAAGAAACATGGTGACATGGCACTTGAGGGCATGCTCTGGTGGCCGAGATTGTTGGGTTCTGTGATATGTTTTGTGGGTGGTCCCTTCCAACCATGATGATTCTGTGATTCCGAAAGTGACATTTTATTTAATTTCTAGTTTAAGTGCAGCAGTAAAACCCAAATTGTACATTTGTAGTCACAGTTACCTTACCTGTTAATCTGCGTTAGTTAAGTGGTCAAATTAATACAGCCAACCTGTTCGGTTCCTTTCATTTTTCTCCCCTGCAGTGTCTTCCTTTTAGGAGCATGCTGTATTGCCCAGATTTGCCCGCAATTAAAATGTGTGCGGGCTGTGTGGCAGAGTCATGAACTACAGCTACTGGGACTGCCCTTGCCACCGTTCATTCCCCAGCAGGGTCCCAAAGCAGCCTCCAGGGATTGGCGGTGGGACCTCCTCTAAGTATCTTTCAGCACAGGGCAATAAAGATGGTGGAGGGATTGGAGCATCTCCCTGATGAGGAAGAGCTGAGAGAGCTGGGATTCTTTAGCCTGGAGAAGAGAAGGCTGAAGGGAGACCTTATGAATGCTCACAAGTATCTGCAGGGTGCATTGGAGGGGGATGGACCCAGATGGACTTCTTTTCAGTGGTTCCCAGTGACAAGACGAGGGGCAATGGGCAGAAGTTGGGCCATAGGAAGTTCCATTCAAAGATGAGAAAAAAACCTCTTTCTTGTGAGCGTGCCAGAGCCCTGGCAGAGACTGCCCAGGGAGGGTATGGAGTCCCCTTCTCTGGTGGCCTTCAAGCCCCACCTGGATGCAGTCATGAGTGATGTGCTCTGGGCAACCCTGCTTTAGCAGGAGAGTTGGAATAGGTCATCTCTAGACGTCCCTTCCAACTCCAACAATTCTGTGATTCCATTTTTAAATGGCTGTCTCTCAAATTTGAGCATAAGCAGCTGCACCCAGCATAGAGCCAAGGCTTAAAGTTGTGGGGTTGTTGTTTTCTTACTTAACTGCTTTTCATCCTAAAACCAGTAGGTCTTTACCAGAGTGTGCTGGTATTTCTGTGTGCAATTTGCTAACAGTAGACACGCTGAATTCCAGACCATGAGTGCCAGGAAGAACATTTCACAGCTTTGGGTTTGCTCTCATTCTCAAGTCCTAACTTTTTGCAGAAATCTCTTCCCCGCCTAAACTACAAAAAGCTATCCATGGTAATGCCCCTTCACAGAGCAAAGAGGCAATCGCCTCCCACTCAGTCACTGGAATGGGCTGCCCAGGGAGGTGGTGGAGTCCCCATCCCTGGCTGTGTTTCAGAGCAGATTGAATGTGGTGTTGGGGGATCTGGTGCAGGGGAGAACTTTGTAGAGTGGGGCTGATGGTTGGACTCGATGATCCCAAGGGTCTCTTCCAACTTGAACCTATGATCATCTAGTTCCAACTCCCCTCCCCTGGGAAGGGACACCTCCCACCAGACCAGGTTGCTCAAAGGCCCATCCAGCTTGGCCTTGAACCCCTCCGGGGATGGAGCATCCAGAGCTTCTCTGGGCAACTTGGGTATTGTGCTGTTTAGCATAGAACCAACCAGGATTTGAGACTGAAGGTGGCTGCCTGCAAAAGTTAAATGACCTTGTGCTTGACATTCTGCTCATGAAGGTACTTCATCAATCCTGTCATCACCTCTCACTTCTTTGTGAAAGAAAGTGCAGTTTTTTGTGCCAAGGGGTTAAACTTTCCAAGTTAATTGCACAAATCTCACTCCTCCTGCCACACTCTTGATAAACTTTCCCTTGCTTTACCAAATGCCTACTCTATGTTTGATGAGCTTACTCCCGGCTTCAAGAAGGACAGGGAACTGCTGGAGAGGGTACAGCAGAGGACCACAAAGATGATGAGGGGTCTGGAGCATCTCTCTTATGAGGAAGGTCTGAGGGACTTGAGTCTTTTAAGTCTGGAGAAGAGAAGACTGAGGGGGGATCTGATCAACACCTATAAATACTTCAAGGGTGGGTGTCAAGAGGAAGGGGAAAGCCTTTTTTCAGTGCTGCACAGTGAGAGGTCAAGAGGAAACGGGCACAAACCTGTACATCAGAAGTTCCATCTAAACATGAGGAGGAACTTCTTCCCTTTGAGGGTGGCAGAGCCCTGGCAGAGACTGCCCAAAGAGGTGGTGGAGTCTCCGACTCTGGAGACATTCCAAACCCACCTGGACACCTTCCTGTGCAACCTGCTCTGGGTGGACCTGCTTTGGCAGAGGAGTTGTGCTAAGATGATGTCCAGATGTTCCTTCCAGCCCCATAGCATTCTGTGGTTTTGTGAATGTGCTGTAATAGTAATTTCTCAGACAATTACATGCGATGTCAGTGTTGGCAATTAGGCAGCCTTGCTTGGACCTTTCAAAGAATATGACCTCCTTTAAAAAGAGTTCTCATTCTTGTGTTTGACTGTGATACTTTGCCAGTGAAGTATATTATTTGCCTGCTCAGAAGTGTTACTTCCACACTATGAGTAGCTTTCGGCTGGTATGGAATCTTCGCGGGCTGCAGCACTGTGTTGGAGCGCTGCTGGCTGACCTCTTGTGAGCTGGATTATGGGAAGATAACTGCACTTTCTTTAGAGTTATTGGTACGGTTATAAAGTTCATTGCACAACTTCAGGAAGATGGAGCCACCACTCTCTCTGACTTGATTTGCCATTTAATACCATCCTTCACTGTTAATTTCACAGGCTTAGAAGTGCTTTTTTTAATTTTTAACATCTTTTCAACACTTTTCCCATCTGCTCTTTTTCTGGCTCCTCGTTTTACTGTTGTGTTAAAGTTCCTGAAATAGTCTGCTGATTTTTCTAACATTGCATGTAAAATATTAAAAACCGCACCAGTGTACTAAAAAGCAATAGCTTGGGACAAAGCAGAAGGCAATGTTGGATGTGGAGGCAGGAGTAAAGATTATAGGATCAAGTGGAGAATTCTGGGAGCTGATAAAAGCAAGCTCTCTGTCCTCTAGGGAAGCTTTGCTCCTTCCACAAACAGCTTATCCACCAGTTCTGCTGGAGAAACAATGAATTACATGGAAGACCATCCTTTAGCAGTATTGCTAATGCACTGCAAAGCAATTAGGATGGTAGCAGCCTTTGGAAGGTGCCCATGTTTCAGGGACAGCTCTCTAATGTAGATGTGGCTTAAGACACTTCAGACGTAATTGAGGATAGACTTGAAAAACACCATCTTTCATGTTCCCTGCCTGTTTATGTACCTTTACTTGCCAATTTTTAAAACACATGCAGTATGTTTACAGCCTAGAGCAGTCTGTGTCCTGTAGTTTAGAAGTCACCTGTAAGACAAAAATCACTAACTTCTTACTTTTCTTTTTTAATAACAAATAATACAAGTCTTCATGTAAGTTCACGCAAGTGTGTAGGTCAGCCCCAAAGCATGGTTTGGTAAAAAGAGAAAATGTCAAGCAAAAGCAGCCCCTGACACTGAACAGTTTTGGTTCTTAGGAACAGCCGGGAGCAGGCTCAGGATTTCAGCAACGGATTTAAGTACATTCAAGAAAGGTGTGCTCCATGGTTCCTGATTGATTTTTTTCAAGACTACCAGCCTATTACGTTTCAAGTAATTATAGACATACAGTTTGAGAGATCTGTTAGATTGGTCTTTGCCATGTTTACGTTGGGGCTGTCATTATGACCAGAAACACTGAGAGTCAGACTTACTCAGCTAATTAAAGGAGCGCTAAAAGAAACGAGGCACAGGTAAAGCTGTTTTAATAGACATGTGAAACCTATATTTACCTTTTTTTCAGGCTGGGAATTGTTAGCAGAGCATCAGTTTACCCTCTATTTGGATAGAGCTGGTGGTCTGCTAGCTTTTATGTTTAATAACTACTAAGAGGGCATCATGGCCCTTGGCCCCAAACAAGGCAGCATTTTAAGGTATTTCTAGAGAGTATGTTGAAGTAATACCATGTTTTACGTGGGGCTGCCTGCAATTACTGGTATACCTGGTCACCTTAATTTCATTTTAGAGTTCTTTTTATGAATTTATGTGCCATGGGGGGAACATAAGGTACATATTGAAAGCTTTTGACACATTTGGATGGCAAATGCTATTACTATCTGCAAGTTCTTCCAAAGATGCAACGTATTCCGCATAACCTCAAATACGAGTTTAGGAGACAGACTTTACACTGAAATGCAGTTGGTTTTTACCTGTGATTGCTGTCAATGCCAGTTCAGTTGTTTCCATTGCTAACAACGAGCGGTCGTTTTTGTGACAGTAGAAACAAAAAACCCCACCTCTTTGTAAATACTTGGTGTTTTTTTCTGTTTTTAACTTAGGCAATCAGTTGGAGCAAAAGTGTAATTGGTCCTTGGGGAAAGACCAGAAGGGGGGGAATGTGTCTTCCATGCAAAACTGGAACACCAAATGAACTGCTGCCCATCAAATCTATTCTTTTGTAGAATAATTTTCTGTAATTCCAGCAGAGAATTTATTCAGAACATTCTACTGCTTTTAAGAGAGATCATTTAGGAAGTTACATGTGTTGCCCTGTTGCTGTCGAAGGTAGTTAGTCTCTCAGTTCTATTAAAACGTAATCTTTAAATACTTGCTAGCTTTAAAAACAAGAATTAAAGTTTATTTACAGCTTCCTTTTAGTTTTGGTTTTGGTTTTAAGTATGTTGTTTACATTATGGCATATGTAACTGCTCCTTCCAAAAAACATACAGCATCACCATAGGTCTCTGTCACATCCATATTGCCATCTCAAAATATTGCCGGTTAATTATCTTTCTAACAAATTGAGGTTGTTCAGACAGTTTCTTGTTTTGCTGTTTTCACAGAGTCTTGATTCATTTTGAATGTGTAAACTCAACTTCTGCAATAATAACAACGTTTTTCATCTGACCTGATTTGTTACTAGGGCAGAAGGTTTTGGCTTTTTAACAAAGCTGTAGGTACTTTACAGCTAATAATTGGAGAAGGAGACTGAAATCTCATTGCTCTGATTTCTGTTTTGGCTGCGTGAGTGTATGCTGTGTTCTTCCTAAATGAGAATCGAAATAGCTTTGTCAGCTGAGGACTTTCTCTGGCTTTTGTAATCGTGTGTTTAAAAGATTTGTCAGACTTTTCATTCTCTTGCTAAATGGGAAAATTTGTCATCTTCAAGGTGTGAATCATTTTTCTTTTTCGATGTTACTCATTCTTGCTGTGTTATAGAAGTTTTTAAATATTTTAAAGATTGCTGCTGTGGTAGTGTTTAATCAGCAGACATCCCCTCACTCTTATCTTACCAGTAAAATTTTGTATTAGCTGGCATTTTCTTCTGAAGTGTTTTGTTCCATTTGTATTAATCATATAAAATCTAATGTTACAAGCAGAAAAGTCATACACCAGTATCTGTCTTGGTCTGAAGCAGATTTAAAGTTTATTCTGTTCTTTAAGCTTTTTTATTTATTTAAAGTTAGTGATGTGTCCAGGTAGATAGCTGCTGCCTAAATGTTAATGTGCTTTTTTTTTTAACCTATTCCCTTGTTTGAGTGAAGAGCTTAAATCTCGCTGCCTCAATGAGAACAGTTTGTATTCCATTTCTTTTGACAATTCTGGAAGATGAAGCTGGTAATCTGTGTTTTTCAGTTTGCAATTTAGTCAATAGGTAGGCAGGACCTATTTTAATTTAGTCAATAGGTATTTTGAGAGCTTAAAGTGATTGGTGTTCCTGCCATCCCATCCCAAACTGTAATACTTAAACACTTGAGACTTCCTGTGTATTCTGAACGCTTTGAACAGTCCCTACCCAATGTACTTTCCACATCTCTACCAGGTTCACCGTTAGCCTCTCTCTAGCCGTCTTTTCAGTCTCCCTGACCCTGGATCGCATTCTAGGATTCTTATTTTCTGCATGTATGACTTCTTCAGCTCATGGGAAAAGCATTTTGTCGAGGTTTTTACCAGTCAGACAGATGATGACCCCTCCCTAAGAAAAAGAGAGGAGAGGAAGGGATTAAAGAGATTTAGGAGTTTAGAAAAAAAAACCTAAACTACTTCAATGAAAATATAAATCATATAATAATTAATAAAAAGAAAAAATTTAAAAGAAGAAGGAAAAGAAAAGGGAAAAAAAAAAGTATGCCATATATACAAAGCTGTATCGAGCTCCCAGGATGATGATCACCTTCCCAGCAGGCATCAGGAAATGTCCCAGAATGGACTTGGTGACCCATCGGAGCTGGATTCCAGCTCTGGAGTCAGGAAAGCATGGATCGGGATCAAAGGCAGATGAACAGGCAGGGTCCTCCTTGGACATCAGCCACTGAAGGAAGAGTTGACCCTTTGATCCCTCAGCTTTTATACTGAGCTTGATGCGGATGGGATAGAATACCATGTTGGGCAATTTTGGGTCACCTGTTCTGTCTGCTCCTCCCCACAGGGGTGACCCCTCGATGTTTTTCCACTTTGGACCCTCCAAAGGGGCAAATAACAAAATTCCTTGATCTTGGGTGTTCTAGCAATCACAAACAAGAGCCCTCCTGCACACCGTTCTTTGGAGTAATCAGGTCTTATCACTGTGAGAGAGAACAGTTTCTGAACGATCTGCTGTTAATTTCAGACTTTAGCTAATTAGAAGAGCCCCAGCTAAAAAAGTCAAATTACTGAACAGAAAATTGGTTCTGTTTTACCTCAAACCAGGGCAGACTATTATCATTTGATTTGACACAGCAAATCCTAAAGTTTCTACCTGAAACTGTCATCTGTGTTTGGGTGCACTGAGCTGATGTGGGATTCCTTTATTCATTTTGATTTCTTTACAGCTTTCACAATGGAAGATCTGGGTATTAGACAGCAATGTTTCAGGTAGTAAAATGTACCAGCACAAGGGCCAATGGAAAAACATCTTAACTTGTAGCTCTAGGAAGCTTGCAAGTTACTTTTCATGTTGTACAGGAGTCATTCCATCCAAGGATAGTACAGCCTGGACTTTTAAATCCAGTTTTAAAGTCTGAGTTGTAAAACTCTGAGACAATTACTTATTTAAATAAATCGTTTTTCACAGGTATATTTTACAACAAAATGTCTTTACTTTCCCTTACAGTAACAAATCTTATTATTTTAGGATGTTTTGAAGTACTTCTTACCTTATTATTATTACGATTATTATACCTTCTACTTCATTTCTCTTTTGCAACTGTACAGATTGGCAAAAATCCTTAGTGGAAAGTAGCACAAGATGAGGAAGAAAAATTATTTGCTGCTACCCTCGAACAGGAATAGCTCAGCAAGGCTTAGAGAAAGAGAATAAATCCCCCAAATCTATCTGTTTAGCAGAGGACTGAAGACAAATGCCACACGCTCCATCTTTCTGTAGTCAACAGGAATGTAATGGGCATCACCTCTGTGCTTGGTGAAATTGCTCTGTGGAGCACCTTCATCAGCTTGGGTCTTTCCTCTCTCTGTTAGGACATCAGAAAAATAAATGGAAACCAAACTTTTATGTTTTCTATTCCCTCTCCCTTCTTGCTTGCAAGCTCTGCCTTGAGTTCCCTTCCTCTGAAAAAGGCATTTCATTTACTTCTACCATATTCCCAGTGGAGTACTGGGAAGGCAGAGATATTTTGTGTTTAGTTTGATAAAGAGAGGGCAGCTTTGACCTCCCTTCCGTGCATATCAAAGTAAACAAAGAAATCAGATGTGAATTTATGAAAGAGGAAATATAAGTGACTTTCTAACAGCTTTCTTTTAGCTTTGAGATTACCAGTGTAAAAGAGGTGGACAAGTAATGTAAAATGTTTTCAGCTGTGTTCATATACAGAGGTTTTCTTCTTTATGAAACATATTAGTGAGAACAGAGAGTAGTTGTGAAGCCAGTTTTAACTTATGCTGGGATAAGCTACTTTTAGGGAAAATTCTTAAATATCAATAGAGGAATATTCACACACAGCTTCTTTCCACATCTTCTGCTATTGACAAAAATAGAGACACTGTGGGACCTTCACCTGTGTTTTCTCATGTTTTCATCTCTCTCTGAAGGTGGAATGCCAACTCAAAGAGAATAGAACCATTTGAAACTCAGCAGGGTAGCTCACGAGTATGATTTGCTTTTAATGATGGTTTCAGCAGTTCCAGCCTGTCAGAGGAAATTAGCATGCCCTTAGAGGAGTATGAAATCCCCTGCTAACTTTTCAGAAGCAGAGGCCTAGCAATTATTCAATGAAATGTGTTCACGTTTTGATAGATTTTCCTTCACTAGTTAGCACAAGCAGGCATTCTGGTTTGAATGGGCTTCTGCATGTTGTGTTCCGTTCAGATTGTATTACTTAGGAATACACTTCTTTAAAGTTCTATATCTAGCAAGGAATACTTATAAATATAGGAATACTTATTAGCTAGAGGTTTTAATATTCCTTGCCCAACTGATTCTACAGGTTATAATGGTATAAAATACATATACTATAAAGTATATGTTATTGTCTATTATAATAGTATAAAGCATTTATCCCTTTAATTTCATAAAACAGCATTTATTTATAATACAGTTCCTTGTTTTTCCAGCTGTTTATGTTGTTTCAATAAAGTACAAACACCCTCAAATGTGACTGTATAATGTATGTGAGTATATGTATATCTAAAGTTAAATGTGGGCTAAATAGATTGAGGTTGAATAGAATGTTGCAAGAGCTGTTACAGAAACTGCATTGAAGCCGATGTGGTTTGATCTGTATTTTCAAGGAGGGGAAAAGGTCAAGGAAAGTTGAAGCATATTCTTAATGATAATTAAAGAGCAATCCAATAATTCTGAAAGATTGATATAGAAAAGTCTGTTAGCAGATATACTGACTCTCCTCTCCTTGGCCAGGTGGATGACATCTTAGGAGAAGGCAGCGATGAAAGCGACAGTGAAAAAAAAAAGCCGAAAGAGAAAGGTGAGAAACCTCAGACTAGTGCCACAGAGACTCCAGGAATGAAAACAGATCAGAGACCTGGATCATCCTCCTCGGCATCATCATCATCAAGTGAAAGAAGCTTAACAGGCAGTGTACCCAGGTATGAGTTGTTCAAATGTAAAAAGAGGTGGATTTGATGCTGTTTCATTGCGTTTGTGCACTATTCAGCATGCTTTTTGGGACTGCAATCTCTCCCTTTTTAACCTCTCTGCAGGTAACTTTTTTGTAACTCCTTGAAATTGTCCCGCTTACCTCCTCAGTTCTTTGGGATTGATTTATGGAAAGGGTCACAGTAGATGTCTGTTGAGAACCAGGATATTGCCCGTTCTGAAAGAATTGAAGACCACTGAACTATGTTGATTTTTAAAGTGGCCTTGGTCTTGAAGAGACAATAGGTCAATGTCCACTGAAGTTGTGTTGCTTCAAGTAAAAGAAAACATGTGTTTGGTAAGCTATGGCGTTTTCACCCTGAATTTTTGAGATATTTTTGTGGGGGGCATTCATAATAATTAGATGGAGATGGTCTTCTGCTTTAGTCTCTTAGAAAGAAATTTAAGCTTGCTAGTCTCTTCTGCAAAAATGATTTTAGTTTCCCACCATTGACTGTTGAATGATGACTATCAACAGATTTGCTAGTAAACTAGCACTTGGTGAAAGAAATGCATATTTTAAATATGTTACAGAATGGTTCTCTGTCTGCAGCCCCTTGATAGTTTTTAAGAGTAACAATATAAGGTTAAGATTATAGCAGTTTTAATTTAGAATTGCTGGCATCATCATCCTGTACCACATAGAGCTACAAGTGCAAACGTGACTCGGATGTGCATTGTACTTTCTCCCTGCTCTCATAACCAGACACCATTCTCACTCATAAAAATATAAGCTCTAATGGAGCTTAGACCTCTTAATGGAGGACAATATAAGTAGTGGGACTTAAGTGACTTATTTACATTATTTTAACTTTCCTGGGCTTTTTTTCTAGGACACAAAGAATGTTATTAGAGAAACTGCAACAACTGCTGCAGAACGCAATATATAAATATTCATGAGGAGGTTTCAATTTGGGATATTAAGGTTTCTGTGTCGGGAGTTTGTTGGAGAAAGAACTACATAGGAAGCTTGAACAGACTTTTTAGTTTATTGTGGGTATGTCTAATCATTGAATATCTTCAGAAAAATGTCTGTCTAAAAGGTATAAGAATTTAATCTGTCTCGCATAAGTAGAAGAAAAATTCCTTCCTAAATGTAGTTTGAAGAGGAAGGGCAAGCCACTGATGAATGTTTTTAGAATACCATTTGAAGCAGCAAGGCACGGTGCTGGCATGGCACTGTGAGTTCCCCCTAAATACCGTGATGGTTTGTTGTGTAAAAAATGCACCAAATTCTGAAAAACAAAAGGCAAGAAAAATTGTATTAAGGAATATCATTTAGGGTTATTGCTAAATACCATTCTGCATGGATGGTTTAGAAAAATAGAGGGAGTACCTTTGTAATTAACTCAATTGCTCGATATAGCAACATTCATAAGTGAGCTTGGCAATGCTTCTACATCCAAAGCCATGGAGAGGTAGTAGTGTTGTTGCTAGAATAAAGTCTTTGAGAGGACTTCTTAAGTAGCTTTTCTATTTTTGACCT
Organism: Jacana jacana; assembly: GCA_013400555.1. Classification (NCBI taxonomy): domain Eukaryota; kingdom Metazoa; phylum Chordata; class Aves; order Charadriiformes; family Jacanidae; genus Jacana; species Jacana jacana. The sequence continues at coordinate 59,539 of VZTM01019517.1, forward strand.
TTCTACCTCTTAAAAGTTTCCCTGTCACTGTGTTAGATTGCCTCTAGGGCTGAACCTGACTGGTGTGCTGGAAAACATGCTCACAAACTGATGGTTCAGATGCTGAACCAGTGTCTGCTAGGCAGGAAATTGTGCTTGATAGAAAGGAACCTCCACCCAGCATCCTAATTCCATCTTAAATTTTAAGTTTTAAATCGATGTTTTTGTAGTCAGCCAGTGTTGTGTGTGCTAAAGAGATACAGTATGAGAGGGTAAGGGCAGTTGTTAAACAGCAGGATTAAAATCTCCAGGATCTTAGTCTGCTCCAACACAAATACTAGCTACCATTTTTGGTGGTCACGTTTTTGAAAGCTAAATGCTATATGAACATATAAGTCCTAAGAAGGTTTGATGTTTTTGCTCTGAAAGTGGGAGTCTTTGGGGTGTTAGGAGCATATGAGGCTGAAATTGTACTTAATAATATTAAGTTATTTCTACTCTGTCATATAGCCTGAAGTCACAGTTACTCATTTCCATAAACACCATTACTTCTTGCCACATTAGGAAAACAGAGGCTTTGTATTATAAAGGCCAGCCCCAACTATTCATTATGTAAATCCACTCTGGACCGGCTATTTGAATCACTTCACAACTTGTTATAATGTCCCCAATGTCCATATTTTGATTATTAGTGGTTTTGGAAAACAAAAGCTACAGGAGAAAGGCAATCCATATCTCATCCAGTACCCTCACCTGCTGGCTCAGCTCGTTCCCAGCAGAGATGAGATGTGCAGAGGCTACAGGTTCCTGGTAAGGAAAGCTCCATTGCTCCATCACACCTTTCCAGTAGGGACTGACACTGGAACACAATGCAAGACAAAAATGCATTGCTTCTCTTTCTTGTTAGTCTTCAGGCTTGAAATCTACAGAATGCCTTGATCATTTCTCTGATTGGTACCACTTGTAAAATTCTCACAGATGGAGAAAAATAAAATGATCTTTGAGAAATTTAATAGCTACTTTTTGAGAGAGGGAGAGGAAATGCAGCATCTCTGCTGGACCCGTTTACTTTTATGCCTTTCGGTAGGTACCAAGCAGTTAGGTTGCAATTTGACAGCCTAGACTTGTTTTTAAATCCTGGCTTCTCATGCAACTTCATAAAATGCTTGCCTTTATCACATGGCTCGCAAGCAAAAGACTGAGCAATGAGTGCAAGTTTCATGCTGTATAAAAAGAAATTAGTAAATTGAAAAAAACAGTTGTTTATACTATTCAAGTTTGATCAGCCTCTTGTGATTGGCCTGCATAACAATTAAATACATTTAAGGCTCACTTTTATTTAGAAAATCTAAAGGAGGTAAACAAGTTTTCATTCTTAAATAGTCTTGATCTTTGTGTAGATGGTATTTTTGGAGCTGCTTCTTATCTAATTTTAAAAAATTAAAGAGTTGCTGTTTAGAGCTCTGATCCAGCTTTTCTTGAAGCACTGAGGAGCCTGATTTCAGCAGGAGCTGGGCTTCAGCCCCTTCACATCAAGGGGAATATCATTCAAAGTAGATTTTACTTGATGTAGTTGAAACATGTCCCAAGTGAAACTTACAACAATAAGTTACGAATAAGGAGTTATAAATCAGGAACCTGCACAGGTGTTTTTTAATAGGTGCTAGTAATGATTAGCAATTCATAATATGAAAAAGCTTTTGAGCCCAGTAGAAATACAGAAAACTGAATGTTTAGCTTCCAATGCACAGTATATACCTAGCAACAAGAGGTGTCTAATTAGTTGAGATATTTTAAGCTTTAAGTTGTCAGGGCACAGTTAGCTTTCTTTCTCAAGTGTATTTTGATTTGGCTCTACTGTCTCCACTGAGATTTGAGTGACAGTCAGCATGTTTGATGTTCTCATATTTCCCCTTACCTTAAACTTCCATATTGTGAAATAGTTGCCATAATAATATGTATTGAACAAATATATTGCGTGTTGGTAAAGCTTCAATACTGGTCCTTTTGTAGGAAGAGGAAAAAACAGGTGAAAGGCTGTGGCAGTCTCAAGAGAATATAGTTGGTAGAAGGATGGACAGGCACGTGAAATAAGTAATGCGGTTGAGAAAATATGTCAGAGGCTAGGGTTTAGCATCTTTCAAATTTATAGATGCTGGAAATTTCTAGTAGAGTAGTGAAGCCCTGTACAGGAAATATAAGTGTGCTATGCATCTATTGACTTGCCTATTTGCTGATGCAGAGCAGATTTGAAAATAGGTAATTAAATGCTTCAGTTGTATTACCAATGCTGGGAAATTGGGTGAACTTCATTTAATAAATGAAATTGTTAAAAGGAATTGGGGTAGCAAATGAGGAATTTGAGATATGCTGTCTCCAGTGCTATCTTCCAGTGGCATATCTGTGGCATGTTGTCTTCTATAACACACCTAAAATTTCTCTTAAGATATTGGAAGTACTTAGTGGTGAGTGGGAGTTAGCAGGATTTTTTTTTTTATATATAAAAAAATCACATAACGCTAATTTAGTTTCCAAGTACTTCTGTTCATGTGAGATTCTGAACTGATAGTCCAGATGAACCATTCCATTTCTGTGTTCGTATGTTCTAGTGCAAGGTTTGCAGACAGGCTCTTAATTCTTGAGGGAAAGGATGCGATGGGAACCTATAGATTTTGGAAGGACAGCTCATGCTGAAGATGAAGATGAGCAGATTTAGATTGGATATTAGGAATAAGCTCTTTACTCTGAGGGTGGTGGACCACTGGAACAGTCTGCCCAAGGAGGTGGTTGAGGCCCCTTCCCTGGAGATATTCAAGGTGAGACTCAATGAGACCCTGGGCAACCTCGTTTAGTTGAGGGTGTCCCTGCTGACTGTGGGGAGGTTGGACTAGATGACTCTAGAGGTTCCTTCTGGCCTGGACCATTCTATGACTATGCTGCAAACACCCTGATGTGCAGTATCTCTTTATGTGCCTCGGTTGTGCCTGAGGAATTTAGAGTCCAGACAGAGAGTTCTTTAAATGATAGGAAGTGAGCCCAGCAATGGCACTGAAGTGAAAAATAATACCGTTTGTTTACCCATGCCATAAAATTACTTTTCATAGTATCGCTGTGCTGTAATTTTTAATACCTGTTAAGTAGGAAACTGAACTGTTGTAGCAGTACTCTATTTCCTGTTAATAATTGCTGTGATATGGAGAGGCTTCCTCAGAGGTCTCCAGTTTTTAATAAGCTTGAGATAGTTATACTGCAGGAAGCTGTGGAGAGAAGTAAAGGAGTGGTGGCCAGGAAAGACTATAGGAGTGTTGGGACAACTGAGAGCTTTCAGGATTCGTGCTGGGGTCTCCCTGAAGCACAGGGAATTGGGTGCAGCTTGCTGGTTTGCATCCCTCTGCTGCTAAACCACAGTTCACAGCACATTCGTGGGCTTTTGCAGCTGGATGTTTGATAAAGGACAATTTTCTGGTGTGGGGAGGTGTGGATTGGGGTTTTTTTTCTGTTTTTTTGCTCAGGTTGACCACCAACATGAGAGACCTTCCCCTGAGAGTGAGCAGGAATGAAGGAGAAAAGTTGCAATCATGGAACAGATTGATGCAGTGGGACAATTAAGTGATTGTAAGCGAGTTTGTGTGGGAGTAGGGGAGTGATGGTGCCCCTCTACTGGGCACTGGTGAGGCCTCACCTTGAGTCCTGTGTTCAGTTCCGGGCCCCTCACTACAAGAAGGACATTGAGGTGCTGGGAGCATGTCCAGAGGAGAGCTACCAAGCTGGTGAGGGGTCTAGAGAACAAGTCCTAGAAGGAGAGGCTGAGTTCAGTTTGGAGAAGAGGAGGCTGAGGGGTGACCTCCTTGCCCTCTACAACTACCTGAAAGGAGGTTGTAGAGAGGTGGGTGTTGGCCTCTTCTCCCAAGGGGATCATGACAGGACCAGAGGAAATGGTCTGAAGTTGCAGCAGGGGAGGTCCAGATCAGATCTTAGGAAGAATGAGTTGACTGAAGGAGTGGTCAGACCCTGGAACAACCTGCCCAGGGACAGATGGAGTTCACCATCCCTGGAGGTGTTTAAGAAACGTGTAGACGTGGCACCTGAGGGTGTGCTCTAGTGGCCGAGATTGTAGAGATTTTTTCTGTGTGTACGGTTGGACTCGGTGATCTCAGAGGTCCTTTCCAACCATGATGATTCTGTGGTTATTTTTAGTCATGAAAAGTTAAACCTGAAAAGTATGGTGGTTATTTGAAGTGTGCTTCCAAACCACGCTTTTGTTTGTAGCTATTGTTAAGCAGTTAACTTTATTTAGAGTCCACGTACATCAGATAGGCTTGATCATGTGTTCACTGAATACCTTAGTGGATATTTCATTTGATTTTTCACAGGTTTTGTTCAGGTTCCCAGTGCGTGGGGGGGGCGGTGTGGGGGTGGTTGGTTTTTTAAATAAACTTCTTTCTGAATGCTTTCAATTCACGCTGCCAAGGCTGGATTTTTTTACAGTGTTTAGTTTTAGTCTTGGTAATTTCAGCTTGTGTAAATCTGATATAAGGGCTATGATTGCTCTGCTGAGAATTTCTTTACCTTGGAATGGAAATTTCAGTACTTGTATTACATGTTTTTCGGCTTAAGAAGAAAGTATTCTCCTCTGCATAACTAGTGAGAAGATATCTAATAACTGGAAGTGATATCTAATCTATTAGCAACAAAATTTTGCCTGAAGAATTTGAACCACCTCTACAAAATGTGTAGCCCAAGGAAGTGTTTTCTTTAGCAAAAATTCTTACTGACAACTTCTGCATCAGTCTTGAGTAGGTTATATTTTTGTCCGATAGAGAAATCATAATTTTAAGAACAAATTGGTAAATTATAGAAGGTTTATATGAAATAGTACTTCATGCTTGGAGTTCAGCTTAATTTCAAAAGATCTGAAATGCTTTCTGCTTTTATACATTCACATTTTTAGTATTTGATACATACTCCTTACTAAATTCAAGAAAAGCATTTTAAAAGTTACTTTGCTACAAGTCTTTCAGGGAGCCTCCAGGCTTTGAAACTCTAGATAAAATAGATCTTTGAACTCTAGTTGAACTAAAGCAAATTAATTTACTATTTTTGGGGGGGCTGACTGCTTGGAAAGAGTCTGCATGTTAAAACTGTCCTTTGAGTTCTTCCAAAACAGGTTTTGTCAAGCTGTATATTCTTCATTGTCCTAACAAATGAGAATAGTCGTTTAATGTGTTAGATGGTTCGTGATGTAAAGTAAATTTCAGTTCTCTGTAGAAAGGGCTTGCTGGTTCATAATCAAGAAAAACTAAGCTCAGAATCTCAGAAATCCCTCAATTGTATTTTCTGTACTTGTTTATGAGACTTTTATAAGGAACAGTGATATTTTATGTACTGCCTTAAGAATATCTACAGTTCTTTTAAATTTTTTCTTCTAAACAAAACTATTTTTCAACAACCACTTTGCTAGAAGACAGAAGTTATATTTTTGCTTGCTTTTTTGCTGCCAGAAAAGAGTGCTGCAAGCTCCTGTGCAGGATTTTGTTGATGGCACCTTTCACCATAATTCAACCAGTACATTCACTGTCACTATAACTTTCTTCCAGTTCCCAGTCCTGAGACACTCGGTTTTGACAATCTTGGGACCTGAGGTTTTTTTACAGCTTGATGCTTTCCAAGCTGTCAGCCTTGTGGTGGTTATCCATTGTCATCTGAAACTTTTTCTATTCAAAATGTATTAAGGAACTAACTGGTCTATGCTCAAAGTCTTGTTGAAAGTACCTTTAAGAGTAGCACGTATCAAATATGGCTGGCAAAATAATTACAGAAATTGAAGCATTTTGCCAAAGTTTAGTGGTCCTCTCTTTTCTTATCCAGGCAACTAATTGCATTGTTTCTTGATTAAAGTCTGAGTGTTATTACACTGTGTGAAGTCTTTCAGGATTCCTCTCTAAGTGATGCAAATATAGTATTGATTTGATCTTTAGAATATAGAAAAGCAGCAGATTTTAATTTAGAAATATTTGTGCTTTAAAATTGTCCCTTCCTCCCCACTGGATCTCTTTGCTGCCTCAGCCTAGCTCACTGAATGGTCACCCTGGTCACCTGTCTGGTGAGGAGCATTCTCTGTAAGGTCACCCAGGTCAGAACACATTGCGTGAAGTTGATTTTAAGAATGAAATCCTTCCGTAGCTCTTTTTCCTTGAAGTAGATTTTATTGAAAGGCAGGCTCAGTATGGCTAGCTGCAAAACGAAAAGGGGATCGATGTTTCTCTGCTTGGTCAACATTGGGATGTTCTGGAAAACACTACACCTAATTCTGGAAAGAACAAATCCTGAAGGAAGCAGTTCCTTGCCATTGTAGGTAATTGGAAAACTTTGTTTGTCTGAAGAAAAAAAGAGCTTTATTTTGATCTCATGGATGTATTTTTTCCCAAGTAATTACTTTAAATGTTTATTCTGAATCTCTGTGGTGTGTGGTTCTACGGGACTACCGTTGGGTTCCTGGAGCAGTAGGGTTTCGTTGTGCGTAATACTGAGGCCCTTTTGTACGTCTCCCATTCAGGTCTCCCTCTGTGAGAACCGGAGTTAATTATCAGAATTGGCCCAAACTGTAGTAGAATAAGCCCACTTCTAAAACTGTGTTGATGGTTTTGGCAGTGAGATTGCCGAGGAAAACAGCTCATCTGAAAGACTGTGTTCCTTCAGAACTTGTCACATCTATCTTTGTGGTGCAGGAGCAGCATTTCAGCTAAGCATTGGTGAATTACATTGAATCTTGCAGTTTGTTTGGGTGGTTTAAGATCTCTGCACAGAATTAAGATTGCTGGGAAATTTCAGAAAGCATATGCAGCCTGTTTATTGGTCTTGGCAATGAGATAATGAATCCACAATCAAACACAGTTTGATATGTTTGATAGGAGCAGCAGCTCATTATTATTCCTTGTCGTAGTTTGCTGAGTAAATGCAGTTTTCCTACTCGAATGCGACATGTTAATGAGCATTTCTCTCCGTTTTAGTGAAACCTTGTAGGTGTCCTCGCTAAAAGGATGAAACCCACTCGGGCTTTGAAAAAGATGAGTAATCACTAAGTAAAGGAGGGGGAAAAACAGACCTGAACTCTGCAAAAGTAAAGACACCTGACAGGCAGCTACCTCCTCTCCCAGTTGTCAGAAAAGCTGATTTGCTTTAAGAATTCACAGTGGTACCTGGCATTTGTCAGCTTGAAGGTACTTCCCTGCAAGGGAGCAAGTAAAGGAAGCTCAATATAGCTGATGTGATGTCTCAAATGTAATAAATTTTTACACTTTTAAAGTTTTAAGTTGTTGGGAAAAGTTTGAGTTTGTTTCACAGAGAACAGCCCACATTTTTCTCTGTAATTATTACTGTGATTAGACTAAGCTCTTAGACATTAAGTCTAATTTACCATCTAAGAGAAGAAAACATGCTTCAGTTCACAGAATCACAGAATATCAGGGGTTGGAAGGGACCTTGAAAGATCATCTAGTCCAATATTTTAATTTTGCAGGGTTACCACAAGTACTTTTTTCTTGGTTTCAGAACTTAACTGATATGAGTGTTACAACCCCTGAACTAGCTAGTGTGTTTCATGTCTGCACAGTGCTCCTGTGAACAGATCAAGTGGCTGTTGGTGGAGGGGTATTTTGAGGCAATAAAAGTTGAAACTTCCACTGGCTTCCTTCCCCCCAGAAGCATTGTCTGAGTTCCACCTACTGAGTAGAAAGTTTTGCTGTTTTCTGGTGGATTTTTTCCTGGCGTAATGATAGTTCTCACGGGTACAACAAGGCCTGTTTAAATAGCTGGATTTCCTTGCATTTCTAACAGTTTGCAAGAAAACAGACTCTTCTCCTGTGTAGTGACACGTAAGCAAGTAAAAAATTACTGCAGTTAGGGGTGGGGTTTTGGGTGGGTTTTTTTTCCCGGAAGCAGTGGTGAAACACTCCAGACTGAAATCCAGGATCAGCTTCTAAAGACGAGCGCTCCTGTTGGCAGCACATCTTGCTGTTTTCACATGAGCCGGCTGTTCTGCAGAATTTTAATGCCGCTTCGATTTGGCAGTGATTTTGATGAAGGCTCCAAGAAGGAAGAGGACTCTGGGCGTGTAAAGCCCAGATTATTCATTTCCCCAAAGATGGGAGGGGTCTGTTGGGTTTGGGGTCGTTTGGGGTGTTATTAATTTTTCCAGTCTCAAATGCTCTACCCTCTGTACTATGTTGAATCAGCAACTCATTTTCACTGACTCACAGCTCCAAAATTAGAGATACTCGTTCCAGAGGGTTAAATAAATGGAAGCAAAAAAGAAAAAGAAGTCAATGATAGATCCATAAATTAAACAATATAATCAAAAACACACAGGGAGTGAGTGAGTGATTGCTGATTTGCTGATGCTAGAAGTTTTTCCTTAGCACAGAATTTTTTCTTTAGTGTATATATACATTTTCTCATAAACAAAACATGGTATTGAAGTATCTGTATTGTACCCGTCCCCCTCTTTACCCCACTTATTCACACTATTTCCGACTGATATGTTAGAATCCGAACATATCCTCAGAATATTCCTAATTACCTTTATTCATGGTTGCAATCAAATACTTACAGATATAAACTAACTGCTGATGTGCACACAGTTGTCTTCTAAAAATGTATTCTAGTGGTGTGAGGAGAGAGACGGCAAAGAATTAATGCCTAATTATTAAATGGTAGCCTGGGAAAGATTTAATTATTTTTTTTTCTGGTGGGACCAATATATAAAATACTCATCCAACCTGAACTTTTTGGTGTAGTACCACCTAGAAATGGCGTTGCTGTAGTGCCTACCAGCATGTTACATTCCAAGTCCTTCTGGGTTTACATAGCTTAAAAAGGGTTAAAAAGCAAACTGGGCAGAATGGAGGCTTTGGCAGGTGATAAATTGTTGTGATGGAGGGCATTTGTTTCTGCAGAAATGGTCTTCGGGTGGGATCAGTAGTGTTAAATTGCCTGACATTTTCTTCTTGCACAACTCCATTTTACTGGCTTTAACTTTGCCAGACATAAACTCTGAGAGCTAAAATACCCCAGCTTGCTCTGTGCTTCGCACTTTGCTGCTTTGGGAAAAATGAAGTAAAAATGATTCAGCCATTTAAGGGGGGAGAAGAAAGTATATATTAAAAAAAAACAATCCCAACACCAAATACACTAGTTCTCCAGTACTGAAAATACTGTGGCTTAGTTAATGCTTGATTTTTGGAGTGCTGGATCTCAGGTGACAAGTTACATACGCATCAAGGACGTGCCTTTTTCAGTCCCCCCTTCAAAATTGTCCAACTGCGGCAAAGTGCCACATATGTATGTTTCTCCCAAAAAGCATGTTAGCCCACCCTTATTCACATTTTATGTGATCAGTAAATCAGTACACAATAATTTCCTACTGGAGAAACTAGAAGTACTGTAATGCAGAATACTTTGGATTCTAAAGGTATATCCTAACAAAGAGTCCTTCAGCTGTAGTCTTTGATGAGGTAAGGATCTGGTTAGTCACACCCTTCAAAGATTCATTAGGGTTGGTTTAGGCAACTGGAGCACCTCCCATCAATATTTAACCACCTTTTTAACTAGTAAGAGCATTATTTCTTTTGATAGTTGATGCTTTTGTTTGAAATCTACTGTGAAGGTTGATTCTCAGCTTTTTATCTTTGTGCCCCTCTCACATTCCTGGTAAAATTGACCTCTCCAAATTTACATATATCTAAGCGAGTTATTCTATCCCCACCTCTCTTTGGAGAAGAATAGTTTGGGGAGATAGCTTATTTCAACAACTTTGACCCTTCTTATCCTGTTTTAAGGCACAAAAATTTATTTTTAAGAGCAAACAATGCAAAGGATGGTTATAATTGAAAAATTAGTTTTAACCTGTGCTTTGTTTCCTTTGAGTGGCTTTGTTTGGTGAAAAGTAGATTTGATTTAAGTGGAAGATTGTTCAAGCTCTTCAGTGATTCCCTCCTTATAGTAATCTTTATGATATGGCTTCAGTATATACTGGTGATTTATCCAAAGTCTGACTTTACACGTTGATCTCTACAGCATTAACTGAAATTTGAAAACTAAATGGATTTTTAAGCAGAAAAGTTTAACAGTATGAGAATGTAATTGCAAATGTCTAGAGAAGTCGCTGACAAACTCAACTGTGATAACACCATATTGGAAGCATTTTGTAATTATCAGAGGAGCATTAAAAAATGTGGAAGAGCTCAAGGGAGCTGGGAATCTTACTCTTAAAATTGCATCCACTTGCCAGCATGTTTCTGTTTATCGTGCCACTCGCTGTATTTAAACCAGATTTCTTTTTTTTTTTCAATCCTTTAAAGATGCCAATCATATCATTTGACTGTAAACATACTTCTAAAAATCTTTCTTATACTATGACCTCTCAAATAATTTATATATAATGGGTGGTGCTTTGTGCTGAGCTGCATCAAAAGAAGCCTGGCCAGCAGGTCTACCCCTCTGCTCTGCACTTGTGAGACCCCACCTGGAGTGCTGAGTCCAGCTCTGGAGTCCTCAACATAGAAAGGACATGGAACTGTTGGAACGGGTCCAGCAGAGGGCCATGAAGATGATGAGAGGATTGAAGCACCTCTCCTATGAGGACAGGCTGAGAGAGCTGTGGTTGTTCAGCCTGGAGAAGAGAAGGCTCTGAGGAGACCTTAGAGCAGCCTTCCAGTATCTGAAGGGAGTCTAGAGAGAGCTGGAGAGGGACTCTTTGTCAGGAAGTGCAGTGACAAGACAAGGGGTAATAGCTTTAAATTGAAAGAGGGCAGATTTAGATTAGATACTAGGAAGGAATTCTTTCCTGTGAGGGTGGTGAGACACTGGAACAGGTTGCCCAGAGAAGCTGTGGCTGCCCCATCCCTGGAGGTGTTGAAGGCCAGGCTGGATGGGGCTTTGAGCAGCCTGGTTTGGTGGGAGGTGTCCCTGCCCAGGGCAGGGGGGTTGGAACTTGATGATCTTTAAGGTCCCTTCCAACTCTAACCATTTTATGATTCTATGATTTGCAAGTATAACACTGCAGTTTGCTAAGCCAATCCTTCTTTTCAAGGACTATTTGAAGATTTTACAATAGAGAAAATAGCTATTCGAATGTCATATAAATCTCTAAGTTTGTGTGCATATTTTCACCAAAATATTGCCTCTAAAATTCCATTTTGATGATATGAAGATATCACTGTACCCGTGTGAACCAGAGAAAAGCAATCATCTTAACTGCCCAGAAGCTTTCCACGTATAAATTTTGCCGTCTATTGCTTAGTGGACTTGAATGACTGTAGAAGCAAACCTCTAGTCTGCTTAACAAATCAGGAATAATTTCCATTATTCCACAAAGTTTAAAGCTTTTCCTTGGTCTTCGGTGTCATTTGTCGGTTAGGTAACTGCTGGTCTTTCAGCCCGTGTCCGGCAGTGCGAGCCAGAGAGCTCTGTCTCCCCACTAATAAGGTTTAGCACCATTGGTTTTCCTTGTAAAATGTGGAGTTATTCCGTAATTAATTTAAAACCATTACAGAATATAATTTTTAGGCTGTCTTATTAGAGAAACTACTTGCTTTTTTCCTTCTCATCATTAGAGCAAATGGAAGATCCAGCTTGACTTTTGCCCCGAGGAAGCAGTCAGCTGCAGGCGGTGCTTTTCTGCCCGTTTGCTCAGAGGGGAAGGGCAGGGCAGAGCAGAGAGAGCAGAGAGGCTTTCCCCCCAACCAAGATCATTTTATAGCAACCAGAGGAACCCAGAGTCTGGTTTGTTACTCCTGGCTTGGAAAACAATTTACTACTCAAGTCTGCTCGCTGTTCTCCAGTGTCTCCTCGTATTGGAAAAGTAAGAGTTCTCTTGTGTGCAAGAGAAGCGTTGTGATGGGCAAGTGGCTTAGTCAACGAGGGGAGAGGAGAGCTTCCCACAGGGAGGGACTGCAGAAATCCATCTTCTTCATCAGCCTAATATTCCCACATTTTTCCACTGGGAAGACATCTACCTTCTAAAAATGCTACCAAGCAGTGTTTATCCGGAACATAACTCTTTGGTTTTGTTCTCCAACAGGTTTTTGTCAGCCTCAGTGAAGAGAGTTAATGGTCTGAAGGATCCCATTAACTCCTTGGGTGCATCTGCCATCGCACTTGTCCGCCAGGATTTGGCTTTTGCCTGGTTTTAGAGCATTGTTTACTTCTGCTTAAAGTCTGCTTTTGTTCTGGAGGTTTTCTTCATCTCTGGGTAGAAATACTGCTTTCTTTTAAAGGAGCATGAGGAACACAGGTTTGGTAAAAATCAGTGAGGTATTCTCTCTTGTAGTCTACATTTCAGGTGACTTAGGGAGTTAAATGTGTATTTCTGTGCCAGGTTTATAAACACACACACCCCTCTGAAAGTGCTGAAGGATTTTGCGGCTTTAAGTTCATGGTTTAGTTTGTTGGTTTGGGTTTTTTTTTATTTGAAATATATATACACTGAGAAACTTTGAAGTTTTCTGAATTTGACCAAAACCGATACATAGAGAAATGTAGTTTGAAAATAGCATTGTGTTAAAGGTTTAAGGTGTTGATGCTACCTGCAGTTTGAAAGCTATGCTACTGATTGAGTTATCTTTTCTTAAGATATAGAGAATTCCTTTTGACTTGAAGATTGACTCATGTAGCTTTTATACACAATATTTGAAATAATGGTATTTGCAAAAGAACAACAATGTTCTACTCGTTTGCTGTGCCTGAATTATGTCTTTTAGCTAACTTGTTTCCTTGTCTTTGTTGGAGGGGTTATAATTCTTCATAGATTGCTTTGCACAGAGAATTCAAAATTCTAATGCTATGGAAGGATTATACCCAATTTGCTCTGCTTTGTTCTGTATAATCTTCCTAGAAAGTTTTTACTAACAGAAAGGTGTCTGTAGGTCTGTCTTTGCCAAAGATTTTATTTTTTTCAAGTTTTTTTTCAATATTAAATTAAATTAGGTCTCAAATCTACTATGAATGCCCTATAAAACTGGAGGAATTGTTTTTTCTTCCTTCTCTAAAGCTGTGATGTGTAGCTATAGTATACTTTACCTGGGTGATTGACTTTAAACCACCTGGAAATGTTGGGTTGAAAAATTGGTGGTATGTTAGTTTCAGTATGAATTTAGGGCTACTGGGTGTGCAGAGTATTGGGTTTTCTGCCCCCTTGCAAAACCCACAGAGGGATGGAAAGATGCTGAGAGTTATTGGTATGTAGGTATGGTCTAAGGAACATAAATGTGTGATGCTATTTTATTTGATATATAAAAAAAATGCAGGCAGATTGTTTAAGGAATATGATATTTCTATTTTTAAAAGACATGGGAAAAAATCCCACCCTACCATAACTCATTTGCCCAAATGAAAGGGTATCTGGGAGGTCTGCCACAAAAGAGGACAACAGTGTTAGAAAGGGAGGTGGGCACTGAACATTTTTTTAGGAAGACTGAATGGAGTGCTCTAAGACAAGTAAAAAAAAAATCTCAAAATTATTATCTCAGTGAAAAATATTTTTCCTCTTCATTTGCTATTCTATGCTATCTGATTGAGGGAACTGTTCCCGAGGGGGATTTTTGAGATAAGCTATACAGTTTTGGTCGGTTTTTCAAGAGAAGTTCTCTTTCTATTAATATATTAAACCTTCAGAGCTGTTCTATGTGTCCTTCACTTTTAGCTTTTGTGTTTAGCTTGCTGCTTCTGCTATGGTAAAGAGGTTTTTATTCCTCATTTAAATTAATTAAGCTTTATGGTCTCATATGGAAAAATTCACATAGGCAAATCTATAAAGTCATAAATCCTAATGCATAGTTTGAACTTCTCTAGCTGTTCAGGAAACAAAATTTGCAAAAGCATAAAATAAAATTGTCAGCAGGGGTAATTGTCAGGGTGTAATTTATTTCTCTGTTGGTTTTAAAGAACCTTCTGTTTTACATTATTGGTACATACTTAGCTGCATGTTATTCAGCTACAAGAAATAAAAAATAATTCATAGCGTTGTTGCTTGATAGGCTATCACTTGACCTAAGCAGGATTTGGCTCATACGCTGTCAAATCACCTTTTTAGCTATGATTTAATTACTTTCTGTAATAAACCTTACTCAAATGTCCTAGCATCATGACCAGCCAGCGTTATAGTAATGTATAATAGAAAAATATGGCTTTGTTGAGAAAATGCTAATGCTCCCCTATTTACAGGGGACTTTACAAAACATAGGTTATTTACTTTGTGGAGCTATTGGACTTTTTTCTATGTGCACTTGTCTAATCTCAGATTTAGTTATTTCCCAATGGTCACACTTCCAAAGTTGGTGTAAACCGGGCAATGATGATGTGATTGGGGGAGGAGCAGAGAGTATTGGTAGATTAAGCCAACAATACCAAAGTTGTGCAGATGTATGGTTTCTTTCAAAGTTTTTTACAAATAAATTCAAGAAGATGCTTGGTAAATGTTTGTTAGAAGTTGTGGGAAATAAAGAAGCAGTCCCTGTGTATGGAGTAGGTACCCAGCTCCCAGAGGAGAAGCAAACAGTGGTAGTGAGTGTGCAGTGTGGTGCTCGTGTCTCCATTAGTGTGCTAGCCCTGACCAGGAGTGTGCCTTTGAAGCAGCACTTTGGTGTGCCTCCGCTTCCTTTAGGCCAATCAAAGATGGGATTTAACTCAAAGAGCTTGCCTGTTCTGCTCTAGCCAGTAACACACCTTCAATCCACAGGATGAGCTTACAGCTCATCTAGAGTAACACTCTTATTTCTGTCTTCAGTCCAGCCATACGGCCCATGTGCATCGAACCCAGATGTGTTTTGTCGGTACATAGAGTGTCTACAGGACAACAGTAAATAAGTCACCTGGAATATTATTCCATTTAAACTTCTGTACGCTTTCAGTGTTGGGTTCCTTTTCTGTCACTCTTGATAGTCTCTTGTATCTGGCCAGTGACCACAGTTTTGTATTATTTCTTCCTGATCAGTTGAATGTTGGGACATTGCAATGCACTGCTTTATTTTAAAATTTCAAGTGGTAAATTGCTTAAATTACAAGAGTGGCACTGATGAATGGCAAATCAACTATATAACCAAATGAATGCAAGACTTAGTTTTATATAAGAGCACTCAATTAAGTAGATGAAACATTCATGTCTTCAAGCTCGTTAATGAATTTAATGGCCTAAATTTTCAAGCTGTTACTAAAAATACACCTACTACAACTTCAGTTAAGTTGCAGATTAAATTACAGTTGTGTTCCAGCTGCTGATTAGTCTTGTTGGTACACAGTGTGCATGTGATGTTAAGAAAATTGTACAAAAAATACTCGAGAAAATGAATCTGAATATTCAGTAAGCTGGGGACAGAAGTGGTTGCAAGTTTGCTTCAGGGTTCTTTTTTCAGAGTTTTTTCTGCAATTTTACTGTTGGCTCTACTCCTATATTATGTTGTCTGTAAGAATCTGCTATCATCCAATTACACTGAAAAAATTATAATTCATATTAGAAAGTCTTTTCTTGGCTTTTCTTGTATTTACAGCCTGCAGAAAGATTTAGAGGGGGCGAGCTAAGTCAGTTCTCCATAAACTCAGTCCCTGTTTAGGATGCTTACCTAAGAAAGCGAGCAGTCCACCAGAATTTTGATGTACCCAACAGAAACTAGAAATCAAATTCACATTTGTACATAGGTGGGCTTCTAAGCAGATGACAGCGTTGCTTTGGGAGGTCACAAAAAAGTAGCCATGTAAATGCTTTGTACTTATAGAAGATCCAAGAATTTGGGTAAGACATGAAACCAGACCTGAATCCAGGATGGCAAAAAAACTGAGGATCAGCATTTTGCTCCTTCATTCAAAAAAGTGTCTCGCACTCGTGTTACCAGACATTCTCTGTATCAGTAATCAGCTGGGCTGCATCTTGAGATGAGAGAAGAGAGTACTAGCCCATGGCACGCTTCTGTAATCATGCTTTTAGTTGGAAGTTCACTTTGGAACAAAGCTTCATTATCTGTAATGTGTAAAACCATATTCCAGTATAAGAAAATGTTTTTATGAAATGAAATATTGACTTCATTATTTCAGATATATTAGCCTTGATTATAATGTCAGCTTAAAAATCTGTCTGACAGTGTCAAACCTGCACTTTATTTCCTTGCCCTGGATCTGTTTGGATCTAGAATGAAGATCTTTCTGAAAATTGTTAGATTTGGTTTTCATAGGGCCAGTACTTCTTGCTGGAGACAGATTTGCAGTGAGGGCCTTTATTTTGGCTTTGTTTGTTTGTTTGTTTCCTGGATGATGCCTCTCTGTAGGCAACTTTCTCGCTGTGTTTTATGATTTCCATAGGCACCAGGAACTCTAGCATTTGTTGAGCATCAAGCTCTTTACCTCAGCATAAGGTTTCTGGTGTTTCAGGACTAAGAATCATGAAATCCTTATGTCTAAGACAGGAGTTCTCAAAAGAGCTAGAGGGCGGTAGTGCTGCAGTAGTATCTCCAAGGATGAAGCCTCAACAACTTCTTTGGGCAACCCATGGCAGTGTTTGGTCATCACGGCAAGAAGGTGTTTCCTGATGTTGAGATGGCATCTCCTGTGTGTCTGGGTCTTACAGTGCCCCAGCTTCTCTCAGTGGATCTGAATGCTGCTTGGTGTTTCTTGCACTGTGCTCCAGCTGCACTTGATAATTCTTGTAATTACCTGAGTTTTCTGTTGTTGAGGATAACCCAGCACATAGAGTCTGGCTGCCCCTGTTTGGTACAACTGTAAAACGAAGGAGCATTGAAGTCAAATATGTTCTTTGGAAGGAGAATTTGATCAGTAGCAGTCAGTCATTAAAAGCTGTCCTCAATAAAAATAGCTTTCTCTAGATGCTATTGTCATGTTGCATCAAAGTATGAAAGAAAGGAGGGAAAAGCACATGTTCTGAGTAGAAAGTTCATCTTCCAAAAGAGGTCGACAACAGTGACACAAATGCTTGCCAGCCTTGAAAGTTTTCGATTACCAATTTAAATTTCTTCGATGTTTGCTGTCACCTGCAGGGCTTTAGCATTACTAAATTTTTAAAACTACAAACAACCTTTCAATCCCTTACCATCTCCTGTGCTCATTAAGTTCTCCTTCCAGCTCCTCATATGGATTTTACCTTCTTCACTGTTCATAAAGGAAGATACATGAGCTCTAAGCTGATACTTTATTTCCAGAAGCTGAGGGTACAACTATAATTTATAAGGTGACTATTAGGGCGTCGTGCCTGTGACACCCCTATTGCTCCTCAAGGACGTCTTTTTCTTTCCAGCAACTGAAAAATAAATGTGTTTTTCTGAGCTTGGGCTCCCTTCTCCCCTTCATCACTTTTACATTTCTACATGGCTGGATGTCTTGGCAAAAAGGCAAGCTTCCTCTTGTGAGGCTGAGGGAGAATTTGGATTAGAGAGGAAAAGAAGGTACAAGAAGAAAAAGGAAGGTACGAGTTTTAGGGAAACTGGTAGAAAGACATCAAGTGCCAAGGATGGTAGCTTGATGTAAGGAACTGGATAGTTCTGGAGGAGGCAGAGGGGCAGGAACACAGCAAATTCAAATCCTGTGGACAACGGTGAGGAAAATATCGTCTTGTAAATCAAAATTGTGTACTTTGGGTTTAAAGCACCACATACCTTGCCTGCTAGATTCATTGCTGGAGTCTCTTCCCGCTGTGGTGCACCCTTTCTGTGAGCAGTACAACCCTTCCAAGGATTGCATTGTATATTAGATACATCTTTTGGCATCTCCCAAGCTGGAGGAATAGAAGGTTCTGAATCATACTCTTTATGTGTTAAAGAGTTCAAGTACAGTAGTGCCTGACTTAGATATTCTCTGTGGGTTAGTCCTGCTGGTAGCATTTTAAAGCACTGTAATTGATCAGACTTCCTATTAGCTGAAGCCACTCTTCTGGATGAAAATGCCATAGTATCTTTCTAAAAATAAATATGTGAATGAATAATCTCCATGGCTCAACTGAGGCTTTTATACTCCCTGTACTCCCAATTGCTTATTTTATCCCTTCATTATCATCTGTCATCTTCCTTATTTCCTTAGGCCTCAGTTCTGTTAACTGTTGCTATTACAATAGAGAGGTCATTTTAAGAGTTTGGAAAGGACAATAGATAAAACCCTACTTTGATTTTAAAAGGAGACTGGCAACTCTATTATGTACTTACCTTTGAAAAATCACAATCCTTACTGCATATGTATGTATTTATGTATGTCTCAATTGTCTTTCCCACCTGGGGTTCCTAAGATACAGAAGGAGAAAGACTGAACCCCATGATTTCCTGGGCATCATGGATATAAATCTGTTCCATGCACACACAAAAAAATATTAAATAACAATCTCTATAAAAAGGATATTTTAGGTGATTGCTGTCTTGTATATGTGATGAAAATTAAGTATTTTGAAGGGAATAGTTTTTATGATGAAAATGACAGCTATTAATACAAAGAGATCTGCTTTTAATATATAGTTGTAGTTTCTTCTTATCTTAACCAGTTATTTTTAAAAAAGGGAAAAACAAAACCCCCCTGCCCTGGGCAGGGACACCTCAGGTTGCTCAAAGCCCCATCCAGCCTGGCCTTGAACCCTTCCAGGGCTGGGGCTTCCACAGCTTCTCTGGGCGATCTGTGCCAGCACCTCACCACCCCCACAGTAAAGAATGTCTTTCTGGTAAATATTCTTTTACCATTGTTGTTGTTATTTTCCTCTTCTGTTCTAGTGAACTGTCTTTGTCTCAGTCCATGAGGTGTTTTTCATCTCTCCTTTTCTCTTTATCTGCCCTACGGGCGAGAGTGGGAGAATTGAGCGGCTGCATGGTCCTAGTTACTGGCTGGGGTTAAGCCACAACAGTAGTAAATTAAGCGATTAAACAACAATGCTGAAAGCCTTTAACCTCAGGTTTGTTTTATAATTGCATTGTAAATTTATGGTAGGAGGTATCTAGTGGAGTCCCTCAAGGATCAGTACTGGGATCAGTACTGTTCTATGAGGGAATAGAGTGCACCGTCAGCAAGTTTGCTGATGACACACAACTGGGAGGAATGGCTGACACACCAGAAGGCCGTGCTGCCATCCAGCGGGACCTGGACAGGCTGGAGAGTTGGACGGGGAGAAATTTAATGAAATAGAACAAGTGTAGAGTCTAGCATCTGGGCAGGAACAAGCCCAGGTACCAGTATAGGTTGGGAAACGACCTGTTGGAGATCAGTGTAGGGGAAAGGGACCTGGGGATCCTGGTGGACAGCAGGATGACCATGAGCCAGCACTGTGCCCTCATGGCCAAGTAGGCCAATGGCATCCTGGGGTGTATTAGAAGAGGGGTGGTAAGTAGGTGGAGAGAGGTTCTCCTCCCCCTCTACTCTGCCCTGGTGAGACTCCATCTGGAATATTGTGTCCAGTTCTGGGCCCGTCAGTTCCAGAAGGACAGGGAACTGCTGGAGAGAGTCCAGGGCAGAGCCACAGAGATGATGGAGTAGAGCATGTCCCATAGGAGGAAAGGCTGAGGGAGCTGGGTCTCTTGAGCTGAGGGATGACCTTATTAATATTAAGGAATCTCTTTTTTTTTTTTTTTTCAACCCATGTTCAAGGAAGAAATACGTTTTCCAATGAAAATAGTAAGACAGCATTGAGATGCAAAGCCCCAACTCATGCAGACCTAGGCTCTACTCCTGTTTCTCCATTTCTCCTTCACATAAAGCATACTCTCAGTAATGCAGAAAGCAGAGAACTCTAAGTGTAGATTTTTAATTACCCAGAAGATAGGATACCAGTGGAGTAGGGTAAAAAATGTGTGTGCATGACTAGCCCTCTAATGTGTCAGTGTTTGTGCTGCGATGGGAAGGATATAAGCACAGAGTAAACTAGTTTTCAGAGGGTGATACGACCCTTAGATGGACATTGTAATTTTTTTTCTCAAGTCCCTTTTTGTTTCAAAAAAAAAAAAAATCTTTCTATAGGTTACGTAGCATGCATAGTGGTAATTCTAGAATAAAGGCATGGAAAACCTGCAGTATTTCAAGTACTAGCCTACATTTGAGAGTAGTTAGTTAACATGAAAGCTGCTTTTGCCATCCAGAATTTGCAATAATGAAGTCAGTTTTGCAAGAGATTAGGGAAACTGACAGAAATGAGTTGCCATAGGTAGAACTTTAGGGGAAGTAACTTCTTCATCCTGTTCTTCTGGCGTAAGTTACTGCTCCATAATGAAAGTGGTTGAATGAAATACACATTATTCCGGGGCTGATCTTTGGCACAAAGAGGTGTTTGGACGGGAGTTCTGCATCCTAAAAACATAGAAAAAATCTTTAGTAAAGCTTTTCAAGCATTATATAATTTTCTGAAATTCCACTGTTCCTGAACTCAGCTTACTATTCATGTCACAGAATCACAGAGTATCAGGGATTGGAAGGGACCTCGAAAGATCGTCTAGTTCAATCCCCCTGCCAGAGCAGGAACACCCAGAGCAGATCACTCAGGAACAAAAATGAGATATATATGTATCTTCTTACTGTATTCTTGCATGAAATTTTACAGTTCTCTTTCTTCTTTCTATTTGTCAGAGGCATATCCTGAATTTTTTCTTTCTCCCTTGATAAATTAGTTTTCCTGTGTCAAAACTACAAATGTGCAAAGAAAGGAGGATGGGATTTCACTGTGCTGAGATGCTCAAACTGGCTCCATCCCCATTTACAGGAGAATCAAAACTCTCTAAATTACTGAAAGATTACTGAGAAAAAACAGGTCTAACTAGGTCTGTTACTGTTATACATTCAGACACATGTCACTCAGTAGGGAGACGAAGGTATAGTTATTCAGCTGTTGAGGAGAAGGTCCAGGCACATGTATGTCATTAATACCTGGAGCACAAGAGGTAGATGTAAGGTCTACTTCAGGAGAAGTCACAGAACATCGTTCACCTCATACCTGCTGCCGATAGAATCTGAAATACTTTGAGCTGGTAACTGATGAGTTATTGCAAAGGCCAAATACAATATCTGTTAATTAAAGGAGGAACATTTTGGAAAGCCTCAGATCCTTAACTGGATAAGAAAAAAAACCCCAAACCCAAGAGTCATAGGAGAGAGCAGTGAGAGTTCCACTTTCATACATGTAGACTATTAACTAGAGCTCAAATTAGCCAAGGTACGGGTTCACATTTAGACTGAAACGCTCTTGTATTTCTCTGTGTTTCCTGCAGGGAGCAAGGGCACAGCTTGGGCATGTTTTCTGAAAGCATCAAGCTGCTAGGCTTCCATTGCAGCTGCTTTGTCTCCCCTCAAATGGAGGTGCTGATCCTCCTAGAGGCTTTTAACAAGCTAACCGTGCAATCTGAAAGTTCTCTGCCCAAGCCAAGTAAACCTTAGCACACAATTAATGCAAAAAGCAACTAGTTGAATTATACTCTGAACTGCCGTAGAGCCTGGGTTAACATCAAGGCAGCTCTGTAAGGGAGGAGCTGGGCCATTCCCACAGTCCTGAAATGACAGGCATTAGAGTTACACACATTGTAGTTACACTTGTTGTTATAAGACATTGAGTTACTGGAGCAGATCCAGAGACGGGCAGCAAAGCTGGTGAGGGGTCTGGAGAATAAACCTATTGAGGGAGCTGGGAGTGTTCAGCATGGAGAAGAGGAGGCTGAGGGGAGACCTCCTTGCCCTCTACAACTCCCTGAAAGGAGGTTGTGGAGAGGTGGGTGTTGGCCTCTTCTCCCAAGGGGATCATGACAGGACCGGAGGAAATAGTCTGAAGTTGGAGCAGGGGAGGTCCAGATCAGACATTAGGAAGAATGACTTGACTGACAGAGTGGTCAGGCACTGGAACAGCCTGCCCAGGGAGGACTGAGTTGAGATCCCTGGAGGTCTTTAAGGAACATGTAGATATGGCCCTTGGGGTTAATGCTTGAGTGTCTGAGATTGTAGGGTTGTGGTTTTGTGTAGGGTTGGATTGGTGATCTCAGAGGTCTTGTCCAACCGTAACAATTCTGTCAACGCCAGTTGAATTTTTTAAACTCTTATTTCATTTTTCTAAGAGATTTTTTCCAAAGTCTATCCCCATGTGGATATGATGTTGCTTTTGTGCCAAGTTCCTTTAGCATTTGTTGGTATAATGAGATATTCTCCACTTTAACTATTGCCTAAATCTGATGTTTTACGTTAAGAATAATGTATGTGGTTTTAATTCTGTACACTTTTTTTTTTAATTGATCATGACATAGCTGAACAATGGTACTTTGGACTTTTGTGAAAGATATTCTGTGCTATCTTCATGTTTTCCTCTACTGTATGGAGGATCAAATCATTGCAAATGCTAAAATGCACGTAAGCTGCACAAGACTGCTTTTCTCACACAGTGGTAATAAACACCTGTGGTTGTGTTAGATCACGTAGGATGGGGAGTTTGAAAATGCTTTGAAATATAGTCTGGTTAGAGTGACCATCTGCCTTTAGCTTCTTTTACTGTCTGCTGTGAAAATATCTAGGAGCTGTTTAGGTGCAATAATATAATGTTATCTAGGTCAGTATCTAGCTTGTGTGTGCAGTCAATCTAACATGGATTGCTTGTGGAACTGCACGAGCAATTAATGGCCATAGTGATTACCCAAGTGAGCTGAGGAAGAGCAGTGTCTTTGGGAAAGTGAAAAATAGCATAAACTTCTACTAAGCATTTTCAGTAACATTTGAAAGCCAGTATGTCTTAGCATATAGAGAATTCATTAAAAACATTATCGTTGATACCATTTTCTCATAATGAGTCTTCCTACTTGAATGCCATGTGGCTTAACTGTGGAAGTCTACATCACACCTCAGTTCTGACAGTTCTGATGTTTCAGGGGAAGGATAGACAGACAAGTAAAACCTGTATGTTATTAGAACTAGGAAAGTGCTCTTAAAATATATCTTTATTTTCTCAATTTGGTTTAATGCTAAATAAGCTTAATTTGCGCTTTCTGTAAGAAATGCAAAGTGAAGGTGAGAATGAAGTGAGAATCTAAGGTGGTACTTTTTACTGGTTTATACAAGAGCAAAAGTTTGGAACCATAATGTAGGTCATCAGGCATGAGTATTTACCTTGTTCTCCTTGTCTCCTTAAATGTCCTAATAGATGCTAAAGTATGTACAGGAATTGCTGTTACATTTCTCTTTTCTAACTGTTACTGTCTGTAATGATTTAGTGAATCTGTGTATAACTTAGAGTTCTGGGTGAAGTAATGAAATTGATTTTTCACTAATGCGTCAGTGTATTTGAAGTAGAAGACTTTCTGCAGTCATTGCCTTTTATCACTGCAGAGCCATTAACTAATAGCTTCCACCCTGGGACAATGGAATGACTAGAGCCTGAGGGGGAAATAATTTTCTCTAATAGATCTGCAAGTAGCACCAGTGTACAACAGCTGGATTTTGTAGCAGCAGACTATAGAAATCAAGTATTTGTTACTGTCGTTTAAGAAAGAGGGCTGAAAAGTGATGAGGCATTCACACCATCCAGAGAGAAAGAACAGAGGAGAGAGATGTGCTCTCTAACAGAGGAGTCTTGTTTAACCCTGAGAACCAGCTGAAGAAGAAAGAGCACGGGAAAACAACTCTTCAGTTTGGAGAAGAGGCCATGCGCAGCAGGGGAGGATCCTGGAACCCTTTGAGGACCCCGACCTTGAGCCTAAGGCGAGTGATCTAGACTAGTGAGGGCCAGATGAATGACCCTGTTTTTCCTGTGCTTCTGCAGTAACAACCAGTTTGTCTCCAAATCAAGAATGAGTGTTTTGTTTGCCTTAATTAGCATATAACCGTTAAGGGAACTGTAAAATCAGCATTGCTGAGGTCAGAGTTGGAGGAAATAGTTTGCACAAGCTGCCTGGAAATCAGAGTGCTTTGGGCAGGTCCTAGGAGCCTACAGCAGAGGTGCATGGGGTGAAAGAGGAGGAGAGCCTGCACTACCCAGTTTAACCCCAACCTAGGGAAATGGGAGCTGGCTATTGACTCCATTGGAGGATCTCCCAGACAAGGAGAACTTTTGATGTGTAATGCTACCCCTTGAGATAGTTGGCTGTGAAACTGTTGAAAGCCATCTCACAGGTAGGAGTGGAGAGTTTTCAGAACAGCACACGAAGGGTAGTTTTCTGATCTGGCTTTGTAATCCAGCTGGGAGAGGTGCTATTGTGTGAAACAGTTTATTTAGGTATTGCCAAGATCCAGAAAATTCCCAGAGAACAATTCAAGTTTGAAGAAATGAAGGCAGCAGGAAACTGGGATAATGGGAAATGAGTTGGGAGTTCTTGACCTGGAGACCTGGACAAACTTGAGAAGTGGGCCCATGAGAACCTCATGAAGTTCAAGAAGGTCAAATGCATCCTCCGGCACCATACAGGCTGGAGGATGAAGGGATTGGGAGCAGTCTTGCCAAGAAGGGATTGGAGGTACCCGTGGATGAAAAGATGACCATGTGGTCCTGTAGCCCAGAATGCCAACTGTACCCTGGGCTGCATCAAAAGAAGCATGGCCAGCAGGTTGAAGAAGATGATTCTGCCCATCTATTCCACTCTGGTCAGACGACACCTGGAGCACAGCATCCAGCTCTGGAGTCCTCAGCAGAGGAAAGATGTGGACCTGTTGGAGCAGGTCCAGAGGAGGGCCACGACAATAATCAAAAGGATGGAACACCTCTCCTGTGAGGACAGGCTGAGGGAGTTGGGATTATTCAGCCTGAAGAAGAGAAGGCTCCAGCGAGATCTTATTGTAGCTTCTCAGTACTTACAGGAGGCTTAAATGGAAGATTGGGACAAACCTTTTAGCAGGGTCTGTTGTGATAGGACAAAGGGTAACGGCTTTAAACTAAAAGAGAGAAGATTTAGATTAGATATAAGGAATACATGTTTTTATTATGAGGGTGGCGAAACACTGGAACAGGATGCCCCAAGAGGCAGTTGATGCTCCATCCCTAGAAACATTCAAGGTCAGGTTGCCTGGGACTCTGAGAACCTGATCTAGCTGAAGTTGCTTATTGCAGGGAGGGTTGGACTAGGTAGCCTTTAAAGTTCCCTTCCAGCCCAAACTATTCTATGATTCTGTGGTGACTCGGTCTACTTAAGGGTCTGTTACCTTTTCTGCCACCTTGCAGAATCAGCCTCTCCAGCTTGGCTCCTGTGATTGCTGGAGTGAGAGGTGGAGAACTAGGAATCCGAGTGGATTTCAAAAAACCTGAGATCTTCGTGTTCACTCACAAGGGGAGGAGTAAGAAAAACATTTCACTCTGTCTTCAACTTCAAAGACCTTGTGCCACACAAAGGGGTCAGTTCCTTCCTCTGATGGGATCTGAATTCAGATAAGAAACCCTAAGCATCAGGTTATTTTGGAGGGCTTTTTTTGTTTCTCCCCAGGAGCAACTAATAATACCAGGTTCCAGTATCCTGCTCCATTGGATATAAAAGAGACGGTTCCCCCAGCACCGGGGAAATGTTTCAGGAATTGTTATTAGCACCACCAGTGCTCCATTTCAGCAGTCTGTAGATAATGAATGTTGTTTTGCATCTGTGGCTTTGAAGGCATGGAGAGGGGTAAGGAAGATGTGAAGTAGAAGTTCAAGATGAGGGAAACTGGTAACAGAATCACAGAATATCAGGGATTGGAAGGGATTTTGAAAGATCATCTAGTCCAATCCCCCTGCTGGAGCAGGAACACCTAGATCAGATCACAGAGGATACACACAGCTAGAGGATAACATACAGCTTCAGCTCACTGGTTGGTGAGAGAGCTGGCATGAAGGTCTCTGAAGGATAGCCTGACATCAGCCCTCGGGTCATTTGGGATGTATTTTTTTCCTTCAGTCAGGCTGAATGCTTCAGTGCAATTTATAAGCTATTAAACGATTTAGGTTTTTCCTAAGTAGTATGAAGGGATATCTAAATATCTTGGAAACCAAGAAGTACATTAACAGCTGTTAGCGAAGGGTTTTAATCCTTCATTCTGTTCCACTGCTGAGACCTAGGACTTTAGCTGGAATGCTGTAAGGCAATGTTGTTCCGATCGGGAAAAATAGCTGATATATTGCAACCCTCTCGTTTCCCTAATGAATTCTAAAAGTACTTTAAATTTCACATCATCACTAATGTGCATTAATCTTGACCCCTGCAAGTCTGTAATGGCTGCTAAACAGCAGTGTGTATCAACAATTAACAAGCCAGCTTGAAGCATGTGCTAAAAATGTTGGTAGAAAAGCAGCAGTGCCTCTTATTAATGCTGGGGGGGAACGGGACACGGGCCCCAGTAATCAACATGGGTATATCTTCCCATCTGCCAGTAGTTTATTAATCATTTGAAATAGTAAGTTTGGATTTTATAGAGCATTTGAACTGATTTCAGAAGTAGGTTGTATCAAGGTGATTGTGGAGAATTGTCCCTGTGTTGTTATAGGCCAAGCCCATGGAAAGCAGAATATGGTTGGTTTAATTCCTCCACCCCACAATAGATGTCAGAGCAGTAGATGTCACAGCAGCAGAAGTGTCCTTTAGTGGGTGGCTCAAACACATTGCTACCACATTACGTGGAAGGGGGGTCCCTGTTTGCTGAAGGGTGTGCCTCCTGGTTAGAGTAGTCTCATTTTGCTGTTTCTTAAACTACCAGTGTGCCTTTCACTATCCTAGGAAATATTAACTGGAAAACTAAATTGAATACACGGCAGTATTTGTTTTGCCAGTTATATTATATATTCCTGTGAGGCAGAGGACCTGTGGAGCTTGCAGACATAGTCAACAAAAATAGAGGAGACAGGTCTCAGCTGGTGTTGCTGTTGATTTCAGACATTCTGATGTCTGAAATGGTAATACCTGGAAGGCTGAGAAGAAGGGGTTTAGTTTTCTAGGTGTTAAAAAAAGGTGGTTAAACTGTACCTGAGCTGCAGGGCCAGAACTGCCTGCAAAATCTTGCTAAGTGGCCAGGCTTCTCTCTGCCATGGCTCCACACATGCACTACCCCCAGAGGGGCAGTGGGGTAGAAAGGAGCAGGGATGTATCTCACCCAGTCCTTGCCCCAGACAGTTCAGCTGTGGAGCATGTACAGTCAGTTTGGACAGGGCCTACAGAGTGATTTTTTATTCTCACCATCAGACAGAGGGAAGTGCCTGGTCTTTATTTCAGTGAGGACCCTGCCAGCAGTCTCAGACCTCCTTTCTGTCCCTCCACCAATGTGGCTACCTCAATCTCAGGTAGTAACTAGACAGAGAAGAACTTGTTGCATTCTTAAATGCTTGAAGTACAGTGACTGTCTCCGTCATTTGGTACCAAGAGAAATAGTTTTTCACCCATTCCTCTTGCATGCATCCATATATCCACTTAACTTGATAATCCTAATTTTGATGAGTGTTTGGCTGGTACCACTACATCAGTAAGACCAGGCTCAGCAGCAACCTGTAATGTGAAGCATCTTCTCCTTCAGATGTCTTCTTGATTTAGAGGTACGGGAAAGGCTGCAGTTGAACAATACAGTGAATCTAGGTTTTGGACTGCACCATCAAAGAAATTTGCAACTGCCCAAGAGAAAGTACAGATCAAGTATAAAGTGCCTTTGCTAGTTCAAATTTGTTCCAGAAATATTGACAGGAAAACTTGTCAAGCAGACTGTAGATGGGCTCCTGTCAGTCAGCAGAGCTGCGATCTGCTGCGCTGGGTACCTTGTCATATCGTGGCTAGTGTGAAAACAACAGGTACGCTGAATTCTCCGCGGTGTGATTTGGTTTGGCAGAGAGGCTGGCATATGCCGGTGTGATCCAGATGGAGTTTGTGATGCTCAGTGACCCAGTATGGCAGAGATCCAAATTTGATGAATGTAGACCCACTTTGGGGGCGAGTTTGTTAGTATTGCACGGTTCAAGGAAGGTAGATAGCATTCTGGTTTGAATGTATTGCATGTATTGCTGTGCCCTACATATCATCTGCCCGAACCTTGTAAAACTGGTGTAAAGGTCATGTAGTTCCATCAGATACTCTTACAACTTTTAATTCAAATTTTTGTTGTTTGTAAATCAAACCTTGACACCACTTTCCACTGTTTCTTGAGGAAGCCTAGTGATTCCTAGCTTAAATGTCTAATAAATTTATGTTCAGTATTTCATTAATATCATAGAGCGGTTAGAGTTGGAAGGGACCTTAAAGATCACTGAGTTCCAACCCCCCTGCCCTGGACAGGGACATCTCCCCACCACACCAGGTTGCTCCAAGCCCCATCCAACCTGGTCTTGAACCCACCCAGATGGGGCAGCCACAGCTTCTTTGGGCAACCTGTTCCAGTGTCTCACCACCCTCCCAGTAAGGAATTTCTTCCTTGTATCTAGTCCAAATTTCCCCTCTTTCAATTTAAAACCATTACCCCTCATCCCATCACTCCACTCCCTGACAAAGAGTCCCTTTCCAGCTCTCCTGTAGTTCCCTTCAGATATTGGAAGGCTGTTATAAGGTCTCCCCTGACCCTTCTCTTCTCCAGGCTGAACAACCCCAGCTTCCTCAGCCGGTCAGGCTGCGACCAAGAGACCTTAGATTTCTTCTGTCAAGAGGTGACTTCCTGTCTTGATGTCATTTTGTCTTGTAATTTACTGGCTTTTCTAGAAAATCTTGGAGTGTACTGCAATGTCGGAAGGAAAATGTTGGCTTCAAATACAACTTTTTAATGGCGATACCAGGTCAGATATGAGGGCAGGTGAATCCCAAGCATTACTGCGCAGCACTGGGTCTTTAAGCTGTAGTTGCACTCCAGTATATTGGCACAGGGGCACCTCCACGTACTCACTGTGCTCACAGGACTAGAAAAATGAAGTTAGTTTGGCTTTTCTCGGAGAAATCAGATGCTTTTTCTTTTTCAACTCCTTGTTTTGATGCATGGTGTTGAATTTCCTAAATTGCCTATACATCCTATGGGTTTTGCCCATTTTTCATCTTCATGTTTTTTGTTGCATGCTACTTTTATTTTTAAACAAAGCTCATATTTAGATCTCCAGCGATTAAACTTAGAATGTTATTCTTCACTGTCTGAGACTACTGTATAATACCTCCTTATAACAACTGTGTGGGTTAGTTTTAAACAGTTTGAATTTAATAAACCAACAAGTAATACTTTAGAGGCATAGTTTACTTCTCTGTGATTTAGTTCTCTGAACAAAACCGTAGATTCAACTTTTCAGTTTTGCCTTATCCAATTTAATTCTTATCTGTATCTAATTAGCTCAGTGCGGAGAAAATGAGTTCCGTGCAGTCTGTCATTTTAAAGCTTTATTGCTACACTTTATTTTTGAAATATTCCAACCAAAGATTTTACTTGTTGAAAATAACCATTTTCAGTAAGTCGGGGTGGAGTTTTTTGTTTAAAATTAGACTTTCCCGTTGGTCTAAATATCAGGAAAACACAGCCTTGCCCAATGGATGTTTTAGCCAAATTTACAACATATCCTTGTTGACGCATTGTAGTAGTTTTTTAATTTATTTTCAATTTTCTATGATTTGCTGATTTTAAAAGCTGTAGATATACATTGAACATTTACTTCAGAGAGCTATGAAGCTGTTAAAATACCTTCAAAAGCTTTCACAGTAGCTTGTCACTATTAGAATGGTGGGCAGGCGTGCCAGATTTCCACACAGAAAGGCACTGAAGCTGCGCAGAACTTCCTTAGGTCTCACTTCACCGTGGTGCCCATGGAAATTCGGTTGGGACTCGGTGACATCCAGTGATAGGACAAGGGGCAATGGGTGCAAGCTGGAACATAGAAGGTTCCAGTTAAATATGAGAAAAAACTTCTTCACAGTGAGGGTGACTGAGCACTGGAAGGGGCTGCCCAAGGAGGTTGTGGAGTCTCCTTCTCTGGAGACATTCCAAACTCGCCCATACATGTTCCTCTGTGATGTGCTCTAGGTGTTCCTGCTCTGGCAGGGGGATTGGACTGGATGATCTTTCAAGGTCCCTTCCAATCCCTGATACTCTGTGATTCTGTGATTTCTGCTGAGATCTTTCCTTGAAGAGCGTTGCAAGCGCGCTGTTGGCCCGAGCATGGGATCTCCTCCCGCCCACCGGGGACTGTGCAATCAACATTCTCTGTGTGGGGTTATTTTTTCACTGCATCTTAGAAATTTCTGGACCGTTCTGCAGGTGAAGGCAGATGAGTTCATGAGGAAATATGTGAGGTGTCTGGCATTTGTTCCCACAACACTACACGTTGGCCCGTTTGCCGTAGCACGAGTGTAAAGTAGAAAGGCGGGTTTCAGCTTGCCAATGCAGGGGATAGTGTGATTTCTTGCTGTGCTAGGGCTTGGGGGGAGCACCAGGACAGAAAATGCGATTTCCCTGCACAAATGCATGAGGCAGAATGCCAGAGGGCAGGCACCTGAGTTTTACAGCCCTGCTATGGACAATCGCTCGCTCTTGTATCAAGCGTGCGTAAAAGGATGTTGCTGTGTGTCCAACGTTGAGAAAATCTAACTGCAAAACTTGGAACATCTCCCTCGAAAGTTTGGTGATCTTGTCTGTCTGGTGTAACAGATTCAGGCCTGCAACATTGATTTTCAGCCTATATGTGAGGGTGGTGAGACACAGGAACATGTTGCCCAGAGAAGCTGTGGCTGCGCCATCCCTGGAGGTGTTGAAGGCCAGGCTGGATGGGGCTTGGAGCAACCTGATCTGGTGGGAGGTGTCCCTTCCCATGGCAGGGTGTTGGAAATTGATGATCTTTACACTCCCTTCCAAATCTAACCATCCTATGGTTCTGTTTTCTCAGATCTCACGTCCTTTAACCCTGCTTGCCTAGTACTGGGCTAGCATCTCCAGAGTTGGTTGAAGAACATTTTGCTGGGTTTACCAGCTCTAATTCACAACTGAAGGAGATTGCGGCAGAAGTAGTTTATCCAAATAAAATGTCCTCATAGTCAAATTCTTGTGCATGGGGGTCAAATTCCTCTGGCGTGAACAAACTCAGCATCACCCTTCTCTCCATTATTTACGGAAGGCTGTGGGCTACTCGTGTCTGGAAACTGAGATGGACCTTCCATGTGGGAGTTTAAAGGTGTGCCTGGGGCAGCACAGGTAGTCTGTCAGGGTTGTGATGCTGATGGAAAGCAGCAAGCTGTTCCAAAAATGCCCTTTTCAAACTGTTGCCTTCCCAACTGCTTACAGCTGCTATGTCCGTGTTCTCATTAGAGAGTGACTTGACTGTATTCAGTACCAAATTTAAGCCCTGATTTATGATGTCAGTGCTATAAGCTGGTTGCTTGTAAAAGATTAAACACATTTAGTCTGCAGGCTCTGCTTAGTTACTCTCCGAATTTCAGAGAATTGAAAAAAGCAGGTCAATTTGCCATAATTTACAAGTTTAATTCTTACCAGAGCCGGGGGGATGTAGGTATTTGGAGTTTAAAGTATATGTGAATGTTTATTTAAATATTTGCTGTAGTTTTGTAGGTTTAAAACAAAGTTTGGAAAAGGTTTAGGTTTGCCTTGTTTAAAACAAGGGTTATGTTACCCTTTGAGTTCCTTCCGGATGCAGATCCTAGTTCCTTCCTTCTATTTTAATGTAGCCCTGTAGTTCTTAAAAGGGTGCCATTGGGATGCAAAACAGACCAGAGACAATCAGCTTTTCAGTTATTAGGGAAAAAAGGGGGGGTTCCAACCTTATTTTCAGCTAACTATAAATTAAGGCCTTAAGGTAATAGAAGCAACGAATATTGCACTTCATTGCTTTGCTCCCTATGGCTCTTTCGGTGAACTGAACTGAAATGATAAGAATGAGGTCTTGATTCAACCTATGGCTGTAATCATATTTTAGTGATCAGTCTAACAGATCAAGAGCTGAATCAACTTTTATGTCCAATAACTTTTCCTGTGCCACTTTTCACATGCATACACTGTGTTCTATTGCAACTTGGTCATATCTTCTGTTCCTGTCTCTTCATTTGGAATACCACTAAGTAGATGTCTTTCATTATCATTCTGTAGATTGAATTTTCCTAAAACCAACGTGTATAATTATGGTGAGGTTTTTATACTTTGAATTATGTTTGTATTTTATTTTAAAATCTTGGTAATTCATTTAAATAGGTAGGGGTTTTTTGCAATTCTCTTTTTAAAAAAGATTTCTCCATCACATGAACTGGTGGACCTCCTAGTACTGGGTATTTCAAAAGAAAACCATTTCATGCAAAGGCAAAGAAAATATGAGTTATACAAGTTTTCTCAGAGCCTTGTGCTATGGGTTCCCTCCATGTCTGTATCGTGATTTCTCGGTTAGCACTGCATCTGTACGCCTTATCTGCTACTTGCTAAATAACACACAACCTTTCTCTTCTTTTGCTGAGTGAGACCTTTTTGGCTTTAATTCCCAATTAGATTTTTTGTTGTTGTTGTTGTTTTCCCTCCAGCTGGTGGTATCGCTAATGCCTAAAATAGTGCTGTTTCTCTGAAGGCTGAAATCGCCATGAAGTGAGCCAGTGAATCTCAAGCTCCCATACGTTTGTATAGCTTTTCATGGAAATACACTAAGATTTTGTTCAACTGGGAAGAAATTTCTGAGCGTTTCCTAATGTAGGCTGCATGGAAATCAGTGTTTTGCCTGAGAAACTGCTTTTTTTATTGTGTTTTAGCCCCTGTTTAGTGACCCATTAATTCCCTTGGCAGGCAACATGGGAGTTTCAATAGCAAAACACTCAGGAAATGCCTTCACTTCATCCCATTTCCCCTTTTTTAGGGATTTTGACCCACCGAATACTGGGGTTTCAGCCTTGCCTCCCTACAGTATTACCCCTGCCACCCTGTTCTGTACGGAGAACCCACCTTACGGCGCTGTGGTAGAGCAGCAGCAGTGAATCTTTGGGTCCCACAGGGGCAGCTGAGATTAAAAACAGGGTAACATAGTGCTGTTCTGATTCAGCTTGGCACCCCACCTTGTCCAGCTCCCCGAAAAGCTGGGAAAGGGGAGTTCAGGTATCACACAACCAGCTTAAGACTCAAGTATTCTGGGCTCCTGAGAATTGCGGTTTCTGGGGAAATGGCAGTAAGAATGCCTGCATAAAAATTGCTTTGCATTTCGGTGTTGCTTACAAGCTCAGAAAAATTTTGTTTTGAATATGCATAGTTTAAGTGTGTATGAAAGGTGTTTCTTGCTCTATGGGACTTCTCTGTGCTCTCAGAAGTCAAGGGACCATTGTTAAATTACTGCTTTCTTGCTAACACATAAAGATCATTTTATTAACTTTCATGGAACCGGGGAGTTGTCAGAGTTGGAAGGGACCTCTAGAGATGATCCAGTCCAACTCCCCAACTAAAGCAGGGTTGCCCAGAGCACATCACTCAGGGCTGCATCCAGGTGGGGCTTGAAGGTCTCCAGAGAAGGGACTCCACACCCTCCCTGGGCAGCCTCTGCCAGGGCTCGGCCACCCTCACTCCAAAGAAGTTTCTCATCTTTGAATGGGACTTCCTGTGTTCCAGCTTGTGCCTGTTGCCCCTCATCTTGTCACTGGGAACCACTGAGAAGAGTCTGGCTCCATCCTCCTTCAACCCACCCTTCAGATACTCAGAAGCATTCATGAGGTCTCCCCTCAGCCTTCTCTTCTCCAGCCTAAAGACTCCCAGCTCTTTCAGCTTTGCCTCATCAGGGAGATGCTCCAATCCCTCCATCATCTTTGTTGCCCTGTGCTGGACTCTCTCCAGTTGTTCCCTGTCTCTCTTGAACTGGGGAGCCCAGAACTGGACACAGTATTCCAGTTGTGGCCTCACCAGTACAGAGGAGGAAATTTTTTGTGACTGTAAGTGGATGCATTCTCTTCTTTATGAAACTTCACCTAGCAATGAATAGTTATTTAAGAGAGAGCCCTTTTCCATTTATTTCTTTGCTTGAAATTTGATGAAATGATCAAGGAAGGATTTTAAAGGTGTTTCTACAGCTCATTATGAATTCTGTGCGATGCAAAGTCTCAACTTTATTTTTGTCTCAGAAGTACACGCCTGATATATAATTCCCTTTCTGGCAAGGAAAAGAGATTGTAGGATTCCACAAATCCAAATTCTTTTTGCCCTTGGCTGTGTCCCCATTGAAACGTTAGATTTTCCTTGGAGATCGTTCACAACCAGGAAGATGGTTCTTTCGGCAGGGTTTGGTGCCCGGCAGCTTCCTGTTTAAACCAGTTAATTCTCTGGAGATGCTAAGAAACGTGTTGTTCAGCCCAGCAGTACTAATCCAAAGAGACATAAAAAGGGAAGAATGAGGCCCCTCCTACGTTTGGAAGCGTGAAAGCGTAGATAGCTGGTGCAGTGAGATTTGGGTAATTAGTTAAGGTTTTATTTCTTATTAAAAAAAAAAAGAGAGGAACTTGGATATTTCAGAATCCTGTAGCAACATGTAATATAGTTTGGTAATCTCCTTTACACCCTGGATTTCTTCTGCCTTTTGGAATGTGAGAGGAAAGTAAATCAACTCATCATTTTCTAACAGTCTTATGTGGTGTTTTCGTTCCTTGTTTAGAA
Organism: Jacana jacana; assembly: GCA_013400555.1. Lineage (NCBI taxonomy): Eukaryota > Metazoa > Chordata > Aves > Charadriiformes > Jacanidae > Jacana > Jacana jacana. Next base: position 94,033 of record VZTM01019517.1, read on the forward strand.
GAATGGGAGAAATAAAATTAACAGTACTTTGCACCTACAGCTGCTGGTAAATAACAGCAATCAAAAAGCCATTTGTGTGAACCTGCTACTGTTCAGTCATTGAAGAGCAAGTGCAACACTTTTTGTCTAGACCAGAAAAACAGTCGAGTCCTTTAACCCTGGGGGTTTTTTTCCCTCCTGTTAAATAGTGTTTTGTGGTAATAAGCAACAAGATACCCGATTCGTGGACAATTATCTCTGGTTATCCTTCCAGGGGCCACAAGCGCAAACTGGAGGAAGATGATGCTGCCAGTGAATCCAGTAAAGAATCCAGCAACGAAGATGAGGAAGGAAGCAGTTCTGAAGCGGACGAAATGGCAGCGGCACTGGAGGCTGAACTGAATGACTTCATGTGACCTTCCTGCAGAAGCTGGGATGTGTCATTGTATTTTACTCCTCATAAGCAGATTGGACTTCAGATGAGTCCCGTATGTCAGTGCTCAATGTTTTTCCAAAATGTGTGTGTATATTTTGCAAAGCAACACAAGAGGTGACACGTTATTTTACAAAATCGGAAATAGATGTTTTTAAGGTGTTTTACTAAAGGAAAATATACTTTTTTAAACAAAAAAAAAGTATTCAATGAGACTTGGTGTGCTATGCCAAAGACATGCTAGGAGCTCTGCAGAACCTTTGCACACAGAACAGTGATGCAAAGATTTGTGGTTAAACATCCAGCAACATTTTTAAAATACTGCAGTCTGTAGATTATGGGTGATGGTCTTCAAAAACAAAAGGAGGAGCTAAAGGAGATGGAATTGTCTGGGTAGTACAGCAGGAACCTGATGAACTGGTCATCCTTTTCCACAAATAAATACTATCAAATATAAAAGGGTTTTTAAAATAAAATAATAATAAAAAAAAGGAAAATAAAAGAAGAACAATTTATATTTGTATAGAAACAGAGAATGTGATATTCAAGTTTTGTGAACTCTGCACTTGACCCACCTGTCATTTGCTTCTGAGAGAACACATAATGATCAAAACTCATGTTCTTAAGTTACTTTGTGGAATAGTTGGGTTCTTTAGGGACATGGTTTAGATTTTTGACTTTTCTTCTCTGTAACCAGAAGTTTAGCACAGCACACTGTGTGATCCTGTACTGCCATAAGAAGCATATTCACCCATTCGTGTTGTCTTGGAAAGAACAAGTGCTACTTCAGTCTAGATAGGATTTAATTTCTTTGACAAGAGATCTGATGTAAAGTTTTTGTATATTCTATTTCATATTTGACCCACAAAACAGATTTTCTTTCATTTAATAAAGATTCATTTTGTACAATTTGTTTTCCTTTCCTGTTCATTTTCTTCCATCAAATACCTCTCTGTATTATCTTTCCTTTACTCTGCGTGAAAATAATGAAAAATGATGAAGGCAGCTGCAAATCTGTAGATTTGGGCAGGTTGCTGAGGCAGAGAAGAGGAGCAGTGGCTCAAAAGATTCCCTTTTCCTCTGGTATGTGAATTCTGACATTTTCTCGGGTCTCTGACTGACCTCTGGGAGATCCCATAAGAGTCATTGCTCTGATGTTGAATTTCTGAGGCCAGAATCACGGTTCATTCTCTGTCTTTAGCAACTGGGGAGACAAATCCTTTTAAAGAGTGTTAGCAAAAGACTTGTTAGTTCAGATGTTGTGGTTGAAGGGAAGTACTTTCTGGTGGAGAAATAGGTAATTTTGCCACTTAGCGGTAAAACAGAGAGAGTATTTCTATAGAATCTCAGCTGGTTTACAAAGAACAGCCTAGTTTTTGAAACTTCACCATAGCAATAAAAGGAGGAATGAGAAAACAGGAGAATCTTTTTGAGATTAGTTCTGCTTTTCCGCTTCAGAATGCAAAGGCAGCATCCACAGGGCAAAAATAGTGTTTTCTGTGGGAAAACATTAAACTTCCTGGACCTTTGCACAGGTACCACATACCTGAAGTGGCTTCAAGTTGCTCCAGGGGAGTTGCTCAGGATCAATATTGACACTGAAAGGGTCATTAAGCCTTGGGATGGGCTGCCCAAGGAAGTGGTTGAGGCACCATCCCAGGAGATGTTCAGAAGATGGGTTGACATGGTGCTTGGGGATGTGGTTTAGTGGTGCCTTTTTATCGCGGTTAGCTTGGTGGTTGGACTAGATGATCTTCAAGGTCCCTTCCAACCTAGACAATCCTGTGATTCTATGACAAGTTAAACGCCCTGGCTAACCTGCCAGCAAGAAGTCTTTTGATGTATGAAGTTGTCACTCACTCCCACTAGCTTATGCTTTTCTCAAGATGCAGGAGCATCCTAGGAAATGTGCTTTGTGAAATGGCTTTTGGCTCTTCATGAAGTGACCCACGATCTCTTGACTAGTTGCATCATCCTGTCTTCATCGCCTATTTCTGCATGTTGGGTAGTGAGCAAGGACCTGCTGCTGCTCTCTCAGAGCAGAAGCGAAGACCAGACTCCCAGTCAGGCTGTTGAACTTACTGGGCAGAGCTGGTGTCTGAAGGGTTAGCAGACGTGGAAGTGAGCACGGAAGGGGACATACATACAGCACGCCTTGCTTCATTAAACTCTCTGAGCAGGTACCATCGCTGCTGCCTGGAGAAGACTGCTCCTAAGTTCTGATGATGGCTTAAAAACAGGTAAGAGCCGTTTATTTCCATTTTAAAACTTGCAGTCTTGGTCCTTCTCGATTTGCCCTCAGCAATTCCTAGGAGAATGGGAAAGCCATCGCAGCTCAGTGTAGGGGATGTCATGGGACCCGTGATAAAAGCCGAAAACAGCAGGTAGCGGCCAAGTTTTGCCTCTCTGTGAGGGTGTCCTGGGGAGAGGCGGGAGGAGACGAGGGAGCAGTGTCGCTTGGCACCAAGATGTGACAAACTCCAAGCAGGCAAATCCTGTCGGGTTTTGTACATATGTAGAGTGGGCCCTGGAGTCTTCTCAGTGTTAGATAGTAACATCCTCTGCGGAGGGTGGAAAGTCTCAAGTTCCCTTCTTGGCACTACTGCTTGCGGAATGGGTGACTGTCTTGCAAGCAGTGAAAACACACACACACACACACACACACACACACACACACACACAGAGCTCTGTACCTAAAGATTTCTCAGCTCTGCCTATTTTTACTCCTGCGAGCCTCGCAGTAGATGACAATCGGAAAAGGAATATATAGTGGTCCTGGTGAGCAGGCGGATCTCCTCATGTAGCTGAAAATCCTGTATGAAATGCTTCCCATAAATTGTTAAATCACTCTTAGCCAAAAGGAAAGAATTGGTGAATCATTTTTAATCAAAAAAACCCCAAAAGAATAAATGGAAGTTTTTAGAAACAATTTTTAATTTGTTTCTTTTTTAAGTAGAAATGATCCCTGGTAGGCTAGCCTTCAAGTCACATTGATACTGAAAAAAAAATTTAGGAGGCAAGTTGTGCATTATTTCTTTTGCTTCTTTCCTCATCAGAGCCTCCAAATCCCTTCTTTTCCTTGTCTAGCTCAAGTTCATGTACAACCTGTGGGTTACTCCATGTTTCATTTTGGCTTCTCTCCTTGTGCTCTTCACTGTGCCCTGGCCTTCGTGTGCCCAATTCCATCGCTGAAGTAACATTGTCCCATCACTGTCTTTGTCCAGTAGGTCACAGTTCTCCCTTTCTGCACTCAAGTTTTTATGTATTTGTATGTCCTACCCAATGCCACCTTCTGCTGTGAATGCCACACTTTGAGAAGTGTTTGGAGCCCAGCACCTGGCACTGCCTCCTCTCCCCCCTCTCTCTCTGGACAAGAGGAGGTAGCAGTAGATCATCCCCCAGGCAGCTTCACCTCTAGCAGGCTGCCTTGATGCATCCATATACCCTCGGCTCCTCCTGTTGACGTGGCTGGGTTTTCTTCTGCACTTTTCTTTCTAACGAGATCTTTCTTCCTACTCATGCGTCATTAATGGTTCTTATTTTGTCATATTGTTCTGATTATAGCAGCCTTTCACTAGATGTAAGGTTTCCTCCCGCAACACAGCTCCTCACCCTGGCATGCTGCCACTCCCCCAGCTACCTGGCCCAGCAAAAGCCTTGTATTCCCCAACCATGAACCCAGCAGATACAGAGGCAACTCTCAGGCATAGAATTACAGAACTGTAGTACCATAGCATGGTTTGGGTTAGAAAGGATCTTTACAGGTCACCTGGTCTAACCCTCCTGCAATGGGCGGTGACATCTCCAACAAGATCAGAGTGCTCAGAGCCCTGTCCAACCTGATCTTGAATGTTTCCAGGGATGGGGCATCTAAAACCCTCTGGGCAACCTCGGTCAGTGTTTCACCACCATCATTGGGCATGTTTAGTTTGGAGAAGAGGAGGCTGAGGGGAGACCTCCTTGCCCTCTACAACTCCCTGAAAGGAGGTTGTAGAGAGGTGGGTGTTGGCCTCCTCTTCCAAGGGAATCATGACAGGACCAGAGGAAATGGTCTGAAGCTGCAGCAGGGGAGGTTCAGATTAGATCTTAGGAAGAATGACTTGACTGACAGAGTGGTCAGGCACTGGAACAGCCTGCCCAGGGAGGTGGTGGAGTCACCATTCCTGGAGGTCTTTAAGAAACATGTAGATGTGGCACTTGAGGGCATGCTCTAGTGGCCGAGATGTAGGGGTATTTTTGTTGTGTGTATGGTTGGACTTGGTGATCTCAGAGGTTCTTTCCAACCATGAAGACTCTGTGAAATCTGGCACTGTGAACAAAGGCTGGGCACTGTTCCCTTATAGGAGAGAGTCATTGGTCTACAAGGGGAAGGAGGATGACAAAACAGCAGTTCATCAAGCTAAAAGTCATCATCTACAAGCACGTGCCCAGGGCTGTTTGGATCCCATTGAGACTGTATCAGCCCGGCACCTATTACTGTCCTTGTAACTTGAACTGAAGCCCATGCACAGGCCATTGAGCGGAGGCCCCGCATTTGCTTCATCGCAGGAGAGTGGCTCTGCCCATCTGTGTACCCTCTGCCTGCCAACGGGTGCAAACTGCTGCGTGGCAAGGGTTAATTTCAGCTGTGACCTTACCTAACTTTTACCTTAATTGCCTGCATCTGACATCTGCCAGGCACTAACAGCCGCTGTGGAAGGGCTCAGGAATAAGTCGGTGAGTAATTCCCATTTTCTCCCCAGCTTATGCCATTTACCTCATTATGGCAACGCCTGCAGCCTTCAGCTGCTCTTCGCTTTCTCAGAGGTAATAGATGTCACAGGCAACTGTGCTCCATCCTTCTCTCAGCCCAACTAACTCCACGTAGGCACGCAGAATAACGTCTCTCCTCTCCACCACTGGAGGGCTCTCATGAAGGCAACCCAAGGGCTAAGATGCTCAAAGAGCAAGCCCTGTCCACCATGCTTTTGCCATGGTGCATCACACACCATGAGGCAGGCAGCAAGGCAGATACAACTGCTGCTTTCAGAGAGCAAACACTGAAGATGCTGCCCGTGCAGGAGAGAGGACCAGATCCCAGCTGGGCTGCACGCTTGGTTACCTCAGGCTGCACCTCACCTGGAGCGACCCCCAAGCAGGGACGTGTAAAACCAGCCCCGGCACTCTGGTCTCTATTAGGGTTGGGGAGAAGAAAGCCCTGGCTGCCAGCAAGACCAGCACACTTCATCACCCTGCACCTTCATCTGGAATCCAGGCCTTGGGGTTAGGGGGCACAAAATGCTTTGGTTTTTTAGGTGTGTGTCATCCCCCCCACCCATTGCTTGTTGTGTTTGTGCACACCCATGGTGCTGCAAAGGGCTGCAGGATACCTCAGGGCTTCCAAAGAGGCAGCTTCTGCACGGTGGAAACTGCCACGGCTCCCTGAAGCCCTCCAATGGGTTCAAGCTGCTTGAAGAGGTACTCTCTGGCATGACTGGAGGCTCTTATAGACTGCACTCTGGATGAGAAGTAAGAATTCAGAACTAAATCAGGATCATGATCCTATTCTGGGTCATTGTGGAAGCATGCGGTATTTGGAAACCCAGAGAGCACGGAGGAGAAATTCCATTGCTCAAGAGTTTCCTGATGTGACATTTGGGTTGGTTGAAGGGGGATGAAGCCAGACTCTTTTCAGTGTTTCCTAATGACAAGATGAGGGGCAACAGGCACATGCTGGAACGCAGGAAATCCCATTCAAAGATGAGGAGAAACTTCTTTGGGGTGAGGGTAGCCGAGCCCTGGCAGAGGCTGCCCAGGGAGGGTGTGGAGTCCTCTTCTCTGGAGACCTTCAAGCCCTGCCTGGATGCAGCCCTGAGTGATGTGCTCTGGGCAATCCTGCTTTAGCAGGGGAGTTGGACTGGATAATCCTTCCAACTCTGACAATTCCATGATTCTGTGATTGAAGGTTCGGTGCTTGCAGCTCTTGTGTTACGATGTTCTCTTGGCTTTCTTGAAAGATATTTAGCAAATCAGTATAATTCAATACATTTGTATCTGTAAATACAACTCTTTGTTGTATTTACAAACAAATATATTTGTGTATACACAAAGCCCGGTGTTACAAACCCTCTTTCTGTGTTTTCTCAAATCTGCCAACTACAAGAATTTCAGCTTGCACTTGACAAAAATGTACATTTTTTTTTCTGCACTCCTTCAGGTTGTGAAGCAAAGTTTGAAAGTGTGTCTTGGCTGCTCTGTGAAAAAGCACAGCGCCAACAGGTACGGTGAATTTAATCTAGGCTCACGTCTTCGTGAGGGTTTATGTGCAATTTTGAATGTGAGGGGCTATGAATAATAATTGTGGCCTTGAGACAATAAGGTACAAAGGTGTAAGCAATGTGAGATTTTCCCACTGGGTTGGAATAAGACTCCTTCAAGTCTTTTGTGAAATTTTGACACAGTGCAAAGAAACAATTTCTGAGCAGCATGTGGGCTGCAGTATTTGGAACAGGTTCTTCCAGTGTTAACGAGCAAGAATCCTGCCTCAGAAATCCAATCCAAGCATTTTCAGAGCAGAGGATCTTATCAATATATTATTTATGTTCTGATGTGTGAGATTGGGCACTGGAGGATGCATTTGTTTTCCAGCAGAGAACGGTGTGGTTCGAAGTGTTAGAGCTCAAATATTAAGTCTCGATATGAGGTACCCACAAAGCAAGAAAGCTAGACCAAGGTTCAAAGGTATTTGGGGAGAGAGACATTCAAACCACCCCAGATACTGATGACTTCAATGTAATGACTTGTATATGGCTCCCTCACAAAACTCATGAGTGTCCTCCATGTTTCAGGCAGTTTTTGCCTCTGTAAAGACTACTGGAGATGCAGGCTCTGAATGAAACGCATCCAAGACAACTAGATGACTTTCCACTCGCTATTTGCTATCAGGCATTTTGGGACAGATGTTTTTAAAGATTTTTAATGTCCCATCTTGAAATTGTCAATATGCCTTTCTTCACCAATGCTTTCAGGAAGTCCAAGTCCAGCCGGCCCGATGTCATGCACATAAGATAACTAGTTGAAGCAGTGGTGTATTGCTGTTTGCACCTCCTGTTGCTCCTCCTTTTCAGGCCGCAAAGTTTAAGTCCAATGTGGCCGACAGTGTTAAAAACATCAAGGCCCTGAAGCTGAGCTGCTGTATCAAGTTGATTTGAAGCCCAAATTTTGAAAAAATATAAAAACAGTCTTTTAGCAGCCTGCCTGACAGAGGCAGAGAGAGATTATGTGGGCAAGCTGTTCCAGAAGAGGGCTGTGCAATGGTTATTAAGAGCTGTACTTCCATAACAACAGTGCTGGGAGGTTTCCTCAGTAAAGAACGATAAGCAAGTTTCAACTTCTTCCTCACTGAGACCTGGAGGCAGCACTGTGTTTGGTTAGCTCTGGTGCATTATCCTCTAATAGCTAAGCAATATATTTCACTTGAAGGATGAATAATAGACTGTTTTCTCTTCCCCCCCCAGCCCCCTCGCTCTCCCTGCTTTACTTTCAGAATAGCATCTTCCATTGTTGGTTATTGTCATTATCAACTCATTTCCCCAACCACTGCTTTAACAATCATTTCCTAGCTTCTAGGCATTAAGCAAAGATTGCTGCAGCATAATTGGATTAATTTAGGGACTGACTTTGAACAGCATAATTGATTTGAATTTTATTCCGTTTTCTCTAGGCACTTCTTTCACTAAGAATCACAATGTGGCGAGGCCTGTGGGCCCTGGCATGGGCTGAAGTCCTCTGCAGGTAAAAGCCCTCGTTGGGAGAGGAAGCCCCTGCCTTGCTAACTTCACCCGTGCTCCATGCACCCCCAGCTCTGGCCGTGGGGAGGTGGTATCTCCACTGGGCTTCATGCCACTACCTTTTGCTATTTCTTGTAGGGCTTTGTGTGCTAGAGAAATCGCAAACCTTCTCAAACATCACTCCAGGGGTTGGGTTTATTATTGCTTGTAAAGGACAAAATGAGCTGCAGAAGAAGCAAGAGCCAGGTTGGCCATGGTGTGGCTCCAATTGCCTTTTTACCACGAGGAGTGCAAGCCCCCAGCTCTCAGAGCACTAGTCAGGGACCTCTCTGGCACAGGAAGGAGCAGCTCCGCTAGCATGAATGTTTCAAAGGTTCCTGTTCTGGCACCATCCTCCCAGTGCCCATCTGAGCACTGCCCTTCACAGCACTGGCTTTGCTGCCTGCTTCTGCACCAGGGTCATCAGTTCTCCACCTGGGGCGGTGAGGGCTCTACAAAGCCCCAGGATGTGTGTGGCACCAGCAAAGCTCACAATGTGAGGAAAGCCAGAGATTTGAAAAGAAATACATGGACTACAACACACCCATGCATCACTACAGGCTTGGGGAATTGTGGCTGGAGCTGCCTGGCAGAAAAGGACCTGGGGGTGCTGGTCGACAGGTGGCTGAACATGAGCCAGCAGTGTGCCCAGGTGGCCAAGAAGGCCAATGGCATCCTGGCTTGTATCAGAAATAGTGACCAGCAGAAGGAGGGAGGTGATTGTCCCCCTGTACTCAGCACTGGTGAGGCCACCCCTTGAGTCTGGTGTCCAATTCTGGGCACCTCAACACAAGAGAGATCTGGAGGGGCTGGAGTGAGTGCAGAGGAGGGACACGGAGCTGGTGAAGGGCCTGGAGAATCAATCTTACGAGGAACGATTGAGGGAGTTGGGACTGTTTAGTTTGAGGAAGAGGAGGCTGAAGGGAGACCTCATCACTCTCTACAACTACTTGAAAGGACATTGTAGAGAGGTTGGTGCTGGTCTCCTCTCACAGGTAATTACTGATAGAACGAGAGGGAATGGCTTCAAGCTACAACAGGGTAGGTTTAGGCTGGAGATTAGGAAAGAATGTTTCCCAGAAAATGTGGTCAGTCAGTGGAATGGGCTGCCCAGGGAGGTGGTGGAGTCACCATCCTTGAGTGTGTTAAAGAGTCATTGAGACACAGTGTTGAGGGATCTGGTGTCTGGGAGAACTTGTAGAGTGGGGCTGATGGTTGGACTCGATGATCCCAAGGGTCTTTTCCAACCTGAATGATTCTATGATTCTTTCATCTGCTGATAAATACCACCATGTGCATATATGTCGTAGAAGCTGGTGGGACTGAGTTGACAACTGACCCAAGGCAGCAGCTTGTGGGGCCTTGTGTGGCAAGCACCTAGCAGTAGGTCTGGTGGCTTGTGCCCATCACAGTGCTTTTCCCAGTGCCTGGAAAACTTTATCCCTCTCCCATGCGTTCCTCTTCGTTCTCCTCTCTCTTGGTTAGTCATGCTCCCCTTTTCACATGCACGCTCTTTCCATGCAGCTATTAGGATTACACAGGCTGTAACGCACTGGAAAATTTCTTTTTCCTCCTCCACAAATATCTAAACTTATCCCTAACTACCTAGCTAGTCTGCCTGTCAGATCCAAATGTCCCCAACGTTTGGGGGTGTTTGGGTTTGGGATTCTGATTCAGGCTTATCTAAAGAAAACATTGAAAGGTCACTGCATTTTCCTCCATCCAGCAAGTGAAGCTGAAAGCCGTTCAGCATTACAGTATGAATGTTCTGGCTGAAACCAATCTCTACCTGCAAGCACGGTGTGACTAATTTGGGTCTGAAAGAGTTTTTATGTGTGTATTGTTTTACTTTTCATGTCCTCTTCACCGCTTTAAATCCCACCAAAGGCAGGCTTTCTCACAAGATGATGTCTTGGCATTTTCACTTGATGATATTCACTTCCTAATGGCAGTGGGGGAATAAACCAGTAGATTAAACTGTCCCATCGATTGCCATCCCCCCTGTACTATGTCTGTGATTTCCCACCGTACATATTCGACATTACACTCTATGATCGTTAACGCAGTGGGTGCTGTTAAACAATGAAAGCCAGCAGCATGCTAATAAAAGGTCTAATGAATATCACAGTGCCCTTACCAATAGCCACAGAAAAAGGGGGTTGGGGCGGGAGGGGGGGAGGGGGGAACAGGAACTGTGTGTTGGGGCACATTGTACATGAAATAGGGTCAGCAAATACTCCTCTATCGCAGGGCTGGCCTGGGAATGCTGGCCCTGAGAGAAAACTGGGTTTGAGGGGAATAGCCCTTGGGGCAGAGAGGTGGACAGAGCAGGCATACCTTCCCCAGCAACTCCCTTTCTATGTTATACAGCTTAACTGCTCAGCAGGGCACTAACACCAAGAAATTTAACAAGCTATTTTCCAGATTCAGCACTGCCAGGTTGCTGAGCCATAGCGTCATTCTTTGCTCTCTGGAGCTGCCGTCCCAGTCTCACCTGCTGCTCTCCTCTGCTTTGAGAAACAGCCCACAGAGCCACACTTCTCCCCAAAGAGAGGGGCAGCCTGGCAGCTGCCCAATTAGGGCTTCTCAGTCCCAACTGACAGCCTTTCCCGCTGATGCTCTTGTATCTGCCAGGCTGAGGAATCCCGTGAGCATCTGCTGGAGAATCTGGCTTTGGCACAGCTGGATTTGCAAAGCAAAACAGTGCCAGTCTTCCAGCACAGGCTCATTGCGTGACCAAGAAACTCTTGCACCCAGGAAGATAGACTGACTTCTGGTGGGATGGAGGTCAATTCATGCCCGGAAGAGTTGGAGAGTGAGAAGCAGCTATGGGCAGGGCAGGGGCATAGAGGTAGCACCAACCAAGGTCTCCACATCCAACTGACTTGGTACTGCCTTGTGATGTCCCTCTGGTGAGAACTGAGGGGGGCCAAGGGAGGGCAGGGGAACATCAGTCACTTCTAGCTGGGCAGCCCAATCTGCCCCAGCTCCTGGGGTCACTTCTCTTGCACATTTTTTCTCAGGTTTTGAATGGGCCAAGTGAAGCTTCTTCCATTAATGATTCCTGCAAGATCCCTGAGTGAGCTATCAGGGTGCACTATTAGGAGAGGGACTGTTAACATCCAGCCTGAACTCTTCCTTTCTTAGTTTCACCTATTTATTTGTTTGCTGTGAATTTGCTAACTAAGTCCCTTTAGATACATTATTAATAGGTTTTATGCATTTCAAGATTGTTCCTTTGTTCCCAGACTGTATTTTTCTTTTAATCTAACTAATATATTTTGAAGTCTTTTCATTCTTCCTCATAAATCAGACTTTGGACCTTGATAAATCTATTCACTGTGCTGATCTGAATTCTCTCCCGTTTATCAGATCATCTTCATCTGATAAAGAAATGAAGAGGGTACTCAGGTGTGACTGTGAAAAGATTGTATCTATACATTATGGCCTCATTATATGTTGCTCTGGCTACCTTGCTACCCTGCATTGCAATTACAGTCCCCTAAGATTCTTTCCATGTCATTTCTTTGCAGGTTTATCTGATTGTGCATGCCTTAGATTGTTCTTTCCCCTTGTGAATTAGAATAGCTTTTCATTTTGACTGGGTTTTATTCCATAAATGGTATCTCATTTTCTCACTTTCTCCCTGTACTTTTTTATCTGGGTGAATTCTTTCCTATTTTTTTTTCATGTATTTTTTGTATTAGTAATTTTCCTCAACTTGATATATCTGAGACTTACATTATTACATTCTTTATCCTCTACTTTAGATAATTAGTAAAAGCATAGAAGAACAGATGCATGTTATTTAACAAATGTCTCTGCTAGTGCCCCTGCTTGACCTATAAATCATTACTTCAGTCATTTGTTTATAATGTATAATTTTATTTTCAAAAGACATGTGACTATTTCTTAACCCTACTAAATAATGCCAAGATGCTGATTCAGTGGGCACTCTCATAAAATATACTGCAAATAACTCCAAGAATAACAGTAGGAGGTCGTATGAGATGACCACTGCAGTCTCTTTTGTCTGCAGATTCTGCATGACATATTTTGTTTTCTCAGAGTGGTTTGTTTTCTAATTTTGCTGTTATCTATTAACCTTGACAAAAAAGGGTGCTCAGAAAGACAGGACATTTCTTTGCTTTGCATTATTGACTCTGAGAAGAAAAAGAGAAAGAAAAAGAGAAAGAGAAAGAAAGAAAGAAAGAAAGAGAAAGAAAAAGAGAAAGAGAAAGAAAAAGAAAAAGAGAAAAAGAAAAATCCATGGCTCTGAAAGGACATTACTTTTCAAAGGAAAAAATAGATTGTCTGCCTTCTGTGACAAAACTACACCAGACTAATGGAAACCAGACATTTCCTTTTCTGGCTTGAGGAGCTCAGCAAAGCCTTTTTATTATTTGTGTTTCCAGCGAAATTAGTCAAAAATATGTCTCAATGCTGACTGTGTATGGAAATCACCCTCACAAAAGGTAAAATCCTGGCCTTTTGGGCATAAATCAAGGTCCTGTTTTTTGAAGCATAACTCAGTTCTTCCAATAACTTCTTGGGAAATGCTTGGTTCCTTCTATATTTTTCATTGTTTCAAATTTTATATACGAGAATTAAAAGAAAATTTGCAATGCAGTGAGAGTAAACCATCCCAGAATGGCAAAATAAGCATCATTTAGAGGAACGAGTTATCCCCCTTTCCCCTTTTACCTTTGTATTTTCCTAACTGGTGAATAAGCAGTTACTCTTACATGGCCCTGATTTCTCTCCTTGTGGGTTTTTTTGTGGCACTGCCTGCTGCCGACATCCCAACCTTCATGCTATCAATCACAAATGCTCTCCGAGGCTTTCAAGACCCGCATGCTTGCTTGGACAGTGGCTGTTCCTCTCTTGGTGTTCGTGCCGTAACTTGGCCAGTTCTCAGCTCCTGCTGACCTTTAGCCTTCTAGAAAGCTTTGGGCTATGCCAAATTTCTCATGTTTACATGAGTAATGCACAGAGTTTATTTGCCAATACTGCCAGAGCCCAGTCCCAGCTCATTGACTCTCACTGTTTAGTGGGAGAAGAAAGACACTCTCAGACCCCTGAAAGACTCCCTGCCCTGATACTGAAGGGCTTCTGCAAAATTGCTAGGTCTTTGCAAATCAATTCCTTATCAATATTTCTTTTAGTAATGTTTTCCTCCCTGCTTACTTAGAAACAGCCTGAAATAGCCCACACATCTCACATTGCCACAGTTTGTTTATTTAGAGATCACACCTGCATTTCATATAAGCACTGTACATGGACCACACCTTTCCTTTGTCTGCTTTTCTTTGGGATGGAATATTTTTCTACACAGTTAATTTAGCATCTCCTCCATTCTCCCTTCATCATTGCTTTCAGGTCCTTCATCATTGGCAAATGGCATTGCAGAATTGCTCACACAACCACCGTAAAAAAAGATGGTTTAGAGTATGTGAAGGTCTCGACCTCTCGTCTGTAGAGGTAGCTCATGGGCCCTAAACCAGCAGCAAATATTTCCAAAGCAGACCTGATTTCTTTCTGCAAAATCAAACTCACAGCAGAAATACAGAAGTCAGAAGTGCCTTGAATTGATCTAAAATAAGGGCTGACACTAAAAAGGATGTTATAGTGGTACATGACTGGCAAGGCACAACTAAAGCAGTCCACAGGCAGTGAGTGGCTGTCAGCGTACAAACATTCGGTTTAGCCTGTAATTACATAGACTGAATGGATTGGTTTGACATTTAAAGAAAAAAAAAATCTGTTCTCACTCAATTCAGAGACTATTTCCTGCTGAAGACAGATTACTTAGTGCACCCTTTTGCAAGTGGAACTTGAACTTTTTGCTCCTTTCTCCCTGATAATAAGCAAAGCCAATTAATGCCAAATGCTGAGTCAAAGATTAACAGTTCCTCTTAGGAATGATGATGTCCTGTGCCTGTACATATGCCAGCACTTCCTTAATCTCTATTAATTGTACAGAGACCAGTGACTATACTGAATTTTGTTGTTCAGTAAGCTCCACATACCGTAATTTCAGATGGTTTAAAGTAGACCTCGGACAGGAAGGTAAGACTAAGCAACAAAAGCTGAGGACTACCTCAACAGTTAAATCTAGAATTAAATATAATGATTATGCAACACCTGTGCAAAAATGTAAAAGGAAGCTTCATCTTGATCTTGAAAATTGGTTTCAAAATTATGTAAGTTATATTTCATAACACAGAACCCTTAAAATTATTTCCATACTGTAACCAGGAAAATAATATGTACTATAAAATCGCAAGCACCTATACCTTTAACACATTTTCTTAAGAAGACTTTGCGAGGTTTATTGACACTTTCTTCTATTTCTCTTACCATAAAACTGAAACAAAGTTTTAATTGCTCTAAAGAAGGAACATCAGAGAAGCATGTTGTTCCCACCAGGCAGAGAAAACAACTCCCTGTTTGTCACTTTGACGGAAGAACATCAGCATGCGGTATAGATGGGACCACAAGTCATTTGGTCTGTGCTCTGATTCTTCCCATTCTTGGAGGTCTGAGCCCATCCCAAGGGCTCACTGGTGATGCCTCTCAGGAGGCTGACATGTCTTTTGGGTACCCAAAGCTGACTGCAGCATTGCCATGCCTCTGCTCTGGCTGGACCATCTCGCGTTGAAGGGCTGCCTGAGCTTCTGGCTGCAAATCTAGTCTTGTCCCAACGTGTCAGTGCTTCGTTTGATGTGTTACTACCCTAGTGCTAGTGATGCTCTGACTCCTGGCTGAGCCCTTGCCTCTTCTGGATGACAGATGAGCTGAGCTAAGTCTCAGCTCCCAGCTCCTGATTGCCTCCCTGCAAGCCCACCATGGCTCCCCAGATCCTCACCCCAGTCCTGTTTCCACTCCCTGGGCTGGTGGCAGGATCTTGTGTGAAGCTCTGGAGCAGCAAGCATGGGGCAGTCCTGCATGCCAGGGTCCTGCCTGTGGCAGCCCAAGCCTGCTCAGCCCAGCACACCATACCCTTAGGTTCCTAAAATATTTCTCAGGAAACAAAACAACGCTGTGAGTTGAAGCACTCTCTGGAAACCCAGGCAGGCTGCACACAGACCTGCCTAAGCTTGTGCTGAGATTCACTCCCAGCTCCGTGCAGCTTAATGACTTGATTGGATGGGAAATCAGTCTGCCTCGGAGGTGCCATCTCACCCATCTAGAGGCTGCCTGGAGAATGCGAGTCCTCTCTCTCTCTCCTTCACACACAGTTGTGGGGTTTTGTTATTGCTCGCATGCTCCCCATTTTTGAAAATACAGAAGTATTTAAGTCAGAAGAAAGAAAAGAAATGGAAACACGTTCACTAGAACTCCAGGGGCTGGCACGCTTCATCTTGTACGTTGGCAGATGACATTTCTCTGCTTTACCCCTGCCATGGTAGTTCTCCGGTAGCACTCAGCAGCCTCATCTTTTCTCTTTCAAATGTGAAAATCCTCTTCTGGATGCAGGGTGCTACTACTGGCTAATAATCACTCGGATGGCATTTTCTGAGAGAGCTGGCTGCCAGGGTCTGCAAAGACCAAGTCAGAAACACGCAAAGGACCACAGCATGTGCTTCAAAATACAGTGCAAGTGCTCTGCTGACCTGGAGACAGGGAAAGGAGAGTAGTGGTCATGGAAAGCAAGACATTTTAAATGCAGTGGGTAACTTGGCATTGCACTGTGTCCCTCTGCACACAGAAATACTGCAGGTAGGTCCACCGTTCCCCCAAAGGATGTTGTGAGCTGCTCAGAAGGGTGCTGCCAGTAGCTGTGGGCTCTCAGAGCTCCTTGGCTAAGTCCTGAAGACCAGCTGTGAGAAGCTTTGGAAGTGAACACTCCATTTGCTGTATCCCTTGTCCTGGCAAGCTGACTGTTACAATGGTGACAACTGAACCAGGGGATCCAGGAGGGTTTCTAAAACAGGCAGGCAAATTGTCTTTCGGCAGGTTTCTGACTCCTATTGTAGAAGACCTTCATCATCCACAAAAAGCTCTGCAACTGAGCAGTGACCTAATTATTAACCGCTGCTCATGAAGGCCCTATCGGCTGTTTGCTGTTTAATGACTCTTTGGTGAATTCTGCTTTAAAGGCATTTTCTTGAGTCGCTACTCTGGCTTTGTGCTTATGCCAACAGCCCTCTGGCTCTGTCTATACCCAGTCGGGAAATCTTCCTTTCCCTTCTCCCCAAGCCAACCATGTTCAAACACAGCGCTCATGGAGGGGTCCTAATATGTTTCCCCTGGCTTCTTCAGACACAATTTAAGAGCTGGTAGTTAAAAGAATAATGTAGAAAAATGCAGTTGCGGAAGGAGACTTTTTTTTCCTCCTACTTATTTTCTCTTTAAGCAGAACTGTCTAATTTTGTCTGAGAAACTGAGCCAGAATTCATTTTACTGTGTGCATTCTTAGTTATAGCTGAGCTACAATTTAACTGCAGATGTGATTTATATCTTTTTTTTTCTGAGTTGTTTTTTTTTCCCCATTCACCACTGTTCAAAAGTCTGTGATGGCTCTTCTTCAGATTTTACCTGGGTCACCTAATGTCCTCTCCACCATGGATCTGTAATGCAAGTAATGTGCGAGGCGTAATGAAATTGCCAGTGGCTTCGGTTCCATTTGGAAGATGGTGCCTTCCATTTTAGAAATAAAATGTTTTCCTGGTTTTTCACTGGCAGTCAAAGTTTTTCTGTAATATCCAGCTCTTTGGACATTTTGATCTTTCTGCTGATTAACTCTTTCAGACCATACATTTTTCTGTCACTACAGGTTCCTGTTTAAGTAATATCTTGGTATTCTGTCTTCTGCAGAAAAATGCTATTTTGTGGTGAAGTTTAGAATTTTCAGAGATGAAATAACCCATTGTCTCTTGCTCCACTGAAAACCTGGCACTTACTGAACTCCTTTCTTTGATTCTGCACCTTTGAATGTGCCAAGGGTATTTTTTGTCAGAATGAAGCTCCTGTTCTCTGTCACTCACCCAGCAACTGTTGCCTCTACCTCTCTCCAGCTTCCTGGTGCTGCATGGTCCAACCAAATGGAGCATACAATCTGCTGGGTCAAGCAGTGGCTGGGCGGATGGTCCCAAAGAGTGGTGTTCAACAGAGTTAAATCCAGCTGGCAGCTGGTCACAAGTGGTGTTCCTCAGGGCTCAGTGTTGGGACCATTTCTGTTTAAGGTCTTTATTGATGATTTGATAAGGCTATAGAGTGTATCATCAGTAAGTTCACAGATGACACAAAGTTAAGCAGGAGTGTTGATCTGCATGAGGGCAGGGATGCTCTGCAGAGGGACTTGGATAGATTGGATGGATGGGCCAATGTTAATGGCATGGGCTTCAACAAGGCCAAGTGCCAGGTCCTGCACTTGGGCCACAACAACCCCATGGATGGCTACAGGCTTGGGGAAGTGTGGCTGGAGAGCTGCCTGGCAGAAAAAGATCTGGGGGTGCTGGTTGGCAAGCAGCTAAATATGAGCCAGCAGTGTGCCCAGGTGGCCAAGAAGGCCAATGGCATCCTGGCTTGTATTAGAAACAGTGTGACCAGCAGAAGTAGGGAGGTGATTGTCCCCCTGTACCCAGCACTGGTGAGGCCACCCCTTGAGTCTGGTGTCCAATTCTGGGCACCTCAACACAAGAGAGATCTGGAGGGGCTGGAGTGAGTGCAGAGGAGGGACACGGAGTTGGTGAAAGGCCTGGAGAATCAATCTTATGAGGAGCGATTGAGGGAGTTGGGACTGTTTAGTTTGAGGAAGAGGAGGCTGAAGGGAGACCTCATCACTCTCTACAACTACTTGAAAGAACATTGTGGAGAGGTTGGTACTGGTCTCTTCTCACAGGTAATTAGCAATACAACAAGAGGGAATGGCTTCAAGCAGCAGCAGGGTAGGGTTAGGCTGGACATTAGGAAAGAATTTTTCCCTGAAAGAGTGGTCAGCCCCTGGAACGGGCTGCCCAGGGAGGTGGTGGATTCCCCATCCCTGAATGTGTTTAAGAGTAGATTAGATGTGGTGTTAGGGGGATATAGCATCTGGGAGAACTTTGTAGAGTGGGGCCGATGGTTGGACGATGATCCCAAGGGTCTTTTCCAACCTGAATGATTCTGTGACTCTTAATGGTATTTATTTGGGTGACTTTTCTTGTTTTCACACCTGCCTTTAGCCTCTGGACATAGACAACTCGTTTCTTTCATACCCAGCGATTTGAGTCAACGTGTTGGTGACTCGCTACTGCCTTACTATGGCTATTTCAATGGATTGGTTATGTCTTAGGCTGTGCTGGAGCTTGGCTCAGTGTCTATTGGAGCATAAGCATCTTGTGTCACCAGAAGCAAATCACTTAGAATGAAGAAAACAAGACACCTATATGTTTAGGTATTTTGATCCTGGCATGAAACCCATGGGGTTTAATCCTTAGTTCAGCCCACACTGAAACTCTCCCTGCAAGGAGCAGGTCTGAAGAAGACTTCCAGGGTCTGTGATGAAAAGTTAAGCTGCAAATGTTGTTCTAACATGTTCCTGGAGACCAAATTGATCCAGGTTCTTGAATATATTGGAATAGAGTATGTTGAACTTGCATATTAATGCTATCTAACATAAAGTGGAACAGTTTGGAGCAAGTGCCGTCTGTACAGCCCAGCCTGAGACATGAAGAAGTATCTTCTTGCAGTCCCTGCTTCTGTTAACTTGGCAATCATCTTCGCCTGACTCCAGGTGAATTTCCCAGGGTGACCTCATTAGGCACTCGGTTCCACTGACCCTTTTCAGGTGAGCAAATGTGTCTGATTTGCTGCAAGAAAGAGCTACTGCAAAGTAAAAATTTTCCTGTATGCTGTAATGAACTGCATGGGTTTGTATCATGAATAGTGTGGAGCTGGGGAGGGTGGGATACTTCTTCACACAGGTATCTGTTTGATAATGGGTGAGAGGATGCTATTCTGGGGAGAAACCAAACCAAACCAAACCATTTGGCTTGTTTCTTTTTGTCAGTAATTTACTGAGTTAATTTGCTTCCTGCATATGAACGTGTTCATGCTCCTGGGCAATTGTGATATTATTATTAATTGACTTTAAGTTAGTAGGATGAAAAAAGCATTTGGATGGATGCTGCTTATATGTGCAGAACACATAACAATCTTGAGCTTTATTATGGTGCATATTTTAAAATTTATATCCAAGCTGAATGGTTTTTTTTCCGCACCGACAAACTAGTTTTGCTTGATGCTGTAGTAGTGCCAGAATTAAGCTTGTCCAGGGATGGGGCTCTGGTACATGATGTACCTTCAGTTCACGGAGGTGGTTCCTCTCTAGAGTTCTGCAGGTCAGGGAGCAGTTTAAGAGCTGGCAGACTGACAGTGGCACGAATTCCCAGTCAGACAACTGGGACCTTCAGCCCCAGCTGTGGGAGGTCTTGTTTTCCCCTACAACAGCACACCAGGCAGAATGACCTGTGAATTAACTGGGCAGAGAGAGGGACTAGTACTGCCCTAAGAAAACAACAGAACTGTTGTTCAGGGTTTTTTTTTTTTGAAATATCACTGTTATCCAGATAAAGTGTCAGATTTTTTAAAAACAAAACAAACAAACAAACCCAAACTGAAACAAAACAAAAACTAATGAATAATGCACCCAGGGAGCAGTTGAAGAAATCACAAATGTTTGGAGGATGCCTGAAGAAAGAAAAACACTGTCCTTGCCCCACTGTACTGTCTTCCCTAGCAACACAGTAAAAGTTTTCAGTACTTTCTAGTCTTTTCAGTACTTTTTCAGTACTTTCATTACTTTTCTAGTCTGCACTGGGACAAGACTAATAGTCTCTCAAAATCACCAGGGACAGAACTGCCACCGCAGTGGAGCCTACAGCCCACCAGCCAGGCACTGATTCTCTCTAGGGCTTTAACCTGAGCCATCTAACAGTCCTGTTTCATGTGTGGGGGAAAGTGATAGAAGATTGTTGAGGAGGATTGTAAGTACACTCGAGTGACTTGCACCTGGGGTGCTGGGAAACACATATATCAAACAAGTTGTTTTAGTCTTATATGCTTGTGGGTAGAACATTTGCACTTAGATAACATAAGTCTCCTTGGAGAAGAGGAGACTGAGGGGTGACCTTATTAATGCTTATACATATGTAATGGGTGAGTGTCAGAAGGATGGAGCCAGGCTCTTCTCAGTGACATCTAATGATAGGACAAGGGGCAATGGGTGCAAGCTGGAACAGAGGAGGTTCCACTTGAATATGAGAAAAAACTTCTTTATGGTGAGGGTGACTGAACACTGGAAGGGGCTGCCCAGGGAGGCTGTGTCTTCTCTGGAGACATTCAAAACTCACCTGGACGCATTCCTGTGTGCCCTGCTCTAGGTGTTCCTGCTCCAGCAGGGGGATTGGACTGGATGATCTTTCAAGGTCCCTTCCAATCCCTGATACTCTGTGATTTTTGTGATAAGTTTGTGATGGACTCAGAGACACCTTATCTGGCTACATGAGATTCCTGCCCTGTTGTTGAAGACCAAAGTGCTGGAGAAAGAGCTATGCCTGCTTGAACCCTTGAAATACCAGCTAGAGCAGTGGGTCGGTTTGCTTGCTCTCTCCTCTACTCTCCATCCAACATGGACTCTGGCTAGAACAGACTCTCTTGCTAATAAGGACTCTCCTGTTCCACGGTGCCTGTGTCCCTTGCTTGCCTGCCTCTGCCTGGGTGCTGCTTCAGAGATTCCCCAACCCATGAGGTGTTGAGATTAAATTTGTGCTTTTTCTTTAATCCGTGGGTTGTCGTTGTTCCTCCTTGAACAACTTCCTTTGGCCTCTTCTAGGTGTAGAAAACCTGTCAGTAGAAGAAAATCTTTTAATATCAATGTCCCTAGCTACTGAAGCTACTCATGCTCAGTTTTCAAGTAGTTTTTGGCAATGTACTGGGTGTTTAATCAGTTTTCATTTCTGATTGGGCTTTGAAAATGGGTGTTTTGCAATGTGTGCTGTAAGGAAGCAATAGCACCATTGAACTAAAATAGAGAAAGAGGATTTAGTAGCAAGTTACTCATAGTAAAGATAAGTCTTGGGTGTCTGCTGATTCACTCAGAGAGCCATTAGTTAAAAGGAAAAGTGCAAATGTTGTTGGTAACATTTCATCTGTCACCTTGGTTTTATTGAAGACAGCCAGGAGAAGGAGAGATGTCCCGCTGTAGGATGACCTTCAACCAAGCGAACTCCTTGTTTTCACACTGCACCCAGAGCTGTCTCAGCTGGAACTCATTTGTACGTTTCAGGTATGCTCTTGGGCTACAGATGAGCTGCCACTTGCCCGTTTAAAAAATAAAACCAGCCTGGCAGGATCTTTGTGAACGGTTCAGCAAAGACCCCTTCTCTATGTGCACCATCGAACAAAAAGAGTTTATGGGCTGTGTCTTTCGAGACAAAAAAAAAAAGGCCCACGAAAAAATATGAAAAACATTGCTGGTTTCTGTTTAAATTAATGAAAGTGCATCTCCAAAGTACCTGAAAGAGGGTAATGGAAAACGAAGGAAATCTTTTACCTGCAGTGATTCAGCTGAAGAATGCCCCAGCAGGAAGCCTGGGTTGATCAGGCTGCTAACTTGGGGAAGTGAGTCCATTGTGCACTCCCCGGGAGTTTCATCTCTCTCATCACCATTAGAGGGCTATAAGCATTTCACAAAGCAGCAGCCTCCTCTTGTAGCTCAGGTTAATTGCTGGTCCAGGAGGGGTAGCTTGCCAGCTCCCACTCAGCCCAGCACCTACTTTTTCCAGGGCCACCTTCCTCTGAAGCTGGCTGCACTTCAGCACTCGAGTCAAGGGCAGCCAAGATGGCTGCTCCTCCTTGACAGGCTTATCCTCCCTCCCTCCCTCTCCTTGCTTGTCCATCCTTCTGCTCTGCGACAGTTCCCCCACTGTGGAAGTGGAGAAGATTCCTTCATCATGAGGGAGAAGGAGCCAAAGGCAAATGGCTTTTCTGTGACACCTCCTGCTGACATAGCCACCACCCGTGCTGCTGAGCGATCACCTCGGTCCTGGGGGATTCTGAAAATCCCTTTATTTTGGGGGCCAGAAATGCCACTGGCAGCTCTGGACATCAGTTGTGTGGTAATGCAATTGCTCTGCTTTCCTGACAATCGTTTATTTGTTTGTTTTCAGCAGCTCTGCTGCTATTAAGCAGTAAATGTGATAAGCAGTGTAGATAAGACATCCGTCTTGTTCTCATCAAGACTAAACACCGTGAGAAAAGCCCCGGTTACCACACAAATCTGCTTAAATAATTCTGCAGGTACGCACCATCACCAAAATTACTCATGTTCTTCACTGCAGTGGCTTTGTTCTGCTTCGTGCTACAGCTCAGCCGCTGGCATTTAAAAAAAAAATAAATTATTTAAACATCATTCAACATAACAACAGATACATCAGACCTTCCTCTGCAAGGCTTAGCAGCATCCTGTTCTATTTTTAAAGACAGATGTGAGCCATGCTGGAATTAACGGGATATCAGCATTCCTTCCCTCTCCTCCAAACCACCCTCCTCTGGAGGTCAGCATCTGCAAATTCTAACTCCCTTTTTGCTTTCTTTTTCCTTTAAATCCATAACTGGCAGGGTTAACAGAGCTGCTTTAGTGAGAGGTGTCCCTGCCCATGGTAGGGAGGGTTGGAACTTGATGATCATTAAGGTCCTTTCCAACTCTAACCATTCCATGATGTTATGATAAAATGGGCATCCTGCTGCCCTCACACGCCCTTTCCCACCAACATTCCCATTTCTCTCACATGCTACTGTCACGTGTAGGGATGTGGTAGTACTCTGTGTAGTAATGATGTGTAGTATCCACATAAATAATTTGCAAAGAGCCCACTGGTTGTTCAAAAGCCACCTGAATCCCACAAGGTGACTGCACCTCCTGAGGTGGGCATTTGAGATTGGCGTACAGCTACTTGGGACCCACCTCTGGCCAGCTGTTCTCCTCTCAACCTTAATTGCTCTGTAAAGCGCAAAAGCTCCCTTGCCAAACCTCACAGTTTTCTCTAATTCATGTAGCAAGCTGCTAGAGCAGTAGGTCTGTTGTTTCCTTACAGCAAAGGTGCTACAAACACTGGCAGCATGGCATTAATCGCAACATGAGTGAACGACTTACCTGATTCTTTCCTCTTTGGTGGCAAGTGGGATGCAAGGTCAGGAGATGCTACTCACAGCAACAAATGCAGGACTGAAATCAACCACAGCACATGCCTGAAATTTGTTTCAAAAAGCTCTGCAGTGACTTCAGAGCTCAGTAACTCCCATGTAAGAAGCTGAAAAATGTTATTAATAACATGAAGTCTTTTAGAAGACCCAGTCAAATTCATTATAGCCCCCTGGCCTCTTGCTTAGTGAATTCTGTGGGCTGTGTGCTCATTGCATATAGGAGATCGGCATTTTCAATGCTATTTAATTTATTGCTTCTCGTGGCAAACGGGCTGGGGAAGAAAAGCTTCAGGGCCAGTTTTCAATGCGGTCTGTATAATGTGGTTTTCATAACAGAGTGCTGTGCATGGTCTGAACAAAGTCTCTTTTACTTCTGCATCAAGTGGCCTCTAAACTAGATGGTCTAAATGCCGTAGGCATCAAGATGAAGAGTGCTTTTCTGCATCCCTTTTTCCCACAAAATGGAAAAATACCAACCTCTCTGCTAATTCCAGGAGTCCCCCAGCCATCCTCTTGCAGGTCTGCAGGACATCGGTCACTCCAGACTCATCCAGTGCACCCAGGCTGGCATCAGAGTAGCCCTTCTCTGGAAGCTGTGCTCTGCTCGGGTATGTCTTCACCAGCACCGCAGTTCAGACAAGGTCTGTGCTTTAGAAAATGGTTTCTGGATTCTCCCCATTTTACTGTGCTTGGGTTCCACACTGCCCAACCCAGGGACCTTCTGCAGGAGCAAAACTGAAAGATGTGCTCCAGCTGCTGATGGGCCTCGAGTACCTGGCAGCTCACTACAGCTACTCCGAAGGGAAAAAAATCTCTTGAAACACACAGAGCTCAGATACCTGGCCCTCAGCACCGTTTTGCTCTTAATGTAGACATAGCCATCCTTCACCCTGACCCATGTTCCACCCAAAGAGCTGTCACGTGTGTAAAGCAAGCTGCACAATACACAGATTCTGCCCACCTGGATGTGGGTCTGTAGAGGACGTTACTGCGAAGGGGGACTGTAAACTTCCCACACACTAACCCTTCCCTCAGACCACTCCTAGTGGCAGTTTGCTCTTCCCTCAAAAGGGAGTCTTCTCCTTCAATGAAAACTTAAAAGCTGTGTTACGGCACGATAAGTTTCCCATGCTCATAAGGCTCCAGATGACAGGAATGCTGGATGATTAAATATTAATCTGAATCAACTTTCAGAGTGGATTTATTAAACTCTTTTAAATTTCTGTGTATTGACATTCAGAATTAAAGGGGATGTGCTTCCTTTTTTTTCTTTTTTCTTTTTTTTCCCTGTGGAAGTACAATTTACTGTGAAAATCTTAGTTCCGAAAAAGAGAGTCAACACAGGAGCTTAGCTTGGTTTAATGATCCATTTTAAAAATCTAAAACTAGTCAATTTGGATTTATTCTTTTTTTCTGAGAACCACAGTGTAGATAAACCCCAGAGAGATCATCCTGATATTATTCTTCTGTCATTATCCTTGATTTTCAGCCAAATGGCTTATGAGAAGCCTTCAGACCGCAAAGCCTGTAATGCAGCAAATATAATACTTTTAGGTGCAATGTTGAATTTACACGATGAATTGTATTTAAGAAGCATTAACCCTTGAGGCTGCATTTTTTTCCCCAAAGCAGGACAGGATCAAGCTTAACACCTTTGGATTCTTTTTCCATTTGCTTGACTGCCTGACCATGCCTGTCTTTGTTCAGTCAGCCTCTCGGAGCCTTGAGTAAAACCTAATCTTCAAATTGCTTGCAGTTTATGCTCTGTATTTCTTCCCATTTACAGAATGTTTTCTGCCTCGGCATTTTCGAGTGGGCAAATCCCAACACGAGCAATATCTCTTTCCAGCCTGAGCGTGGCTGCTGGGACTTGTTACGCCAACGCGGAGGCGGACATATGTTGATTTTTACATAGAAACCCTTTGTAGACAAGCAATTTCTGAACCTGCGGCGTGGTCTCCAATGAGGACAGGATTGCTGCCTGGGTGGGAGGTACACTGCCAGCCACCTGGGCTTGGCAGCTTGGCCACATCTCCACACAGGGACAGTTTGCAGCCTAAGTTCGCATCTGCTCCGGAAAAAAGAGCTGAAATCTAACTACACGTGTTTCCTGTTTTGATAAATGCTGTTAATATGTATACCCAGGTCTCATTTTCAAATTGAAGAGCCAAGTAGCTAACGGTTTCTTGGTTGGCAGAGTTACTCTCCCCTCCACCACCCCCATGACTCTGGAGATAAGCACAAGGAGAAGGCAATAAACACCTTTGTACATAACAAGCTTAATGAGGTTTCTGTTTCAGGGTAGATTTGCATAGACTACCTTAAAATTGAGTTTAGCTTTAATTGGAAGGTGGCTTTTATGCTGTTTGTTATGACTGTGCTCTTGCAACAGGATAGGAGATTATAGAGACCCGAATTCATTGCTGTGACTCTCAGCAAAGCCGCAGTAACATAACCTGATGTCTAATAAAAGAGGAAATACCAGACCTGTAACTCACAGCAATACTATTTCCACACAAAAAGGATATGGAGTGTTTATAAGCCATCACCGCAGTAGCTCTGTGGTGTCTTCTGTGACTGCCTTAATTTCCTTTGTTTATTTAACTCTTGCGATTTTCCCATCTGCGTAATTTCCCCTGAAATGATTTGAAAAATTTGCTTTAATATAAGAAGTACCTGCTTGCAGCAGGTTATATAATTTCTATATATAGTTTACAGAAAACTCTAAACATTTTTTCTTCTTATAGAAAAGAATATAAATACACAGCAAATGTAATATTTATGTAATACATACGTATGGCTGCTGTTATAATAGGTCATTAGTATTTTGCCCATGCACATGACCACTTTACCGACAAATAACTTGAGGGGAAAACTACTGAATTTTCTCCACTGCTGTCACTGATACAATTATATTATCCTTCCCCACTGCATTGCTATCTGCAGTATAATTTCTTAGCTCCGAGAACTTTGCCCGCATCAGGTGTCCTGAATGGAACTTGGTTGCAGCCACATAAATAGAAGTTCAGCTTAATTATTTTCCTGTTTGAAAAACCACTCTAACCTGAAGCAAGAGATGCTTCATTTCCCTTTCTTGTTTTTCCCCCGTCCTTTCCCCTCCCTACAGCTACAAAAATAATTATCTCCATGACAGGTACCAAAATTCTGCTATCTGCCTTTCTCTTCCCTTCAAAAGCACACTCAGCAATACTTCGTGACAATCGATCAAAAATATTGCAATCTAGTTTTCAACACAGTCTTCACAGACACATGTGCTTACCCATCTCTGGGATTTCTGTCTGCTCTGAGTGGAGGAGTGGGAGTCAGGCTTCCAGGGGCTTCCTTTTATCCCCCATATCCCTGATTCTGAGGAGTGAGTTTCTATTCCTGTCTCTGCCGTCTAAACACCCCCCAGGTGCCCAAAAATCATGGTCACCATCACCCTCCCACCCTTTTTCTGATTTCTTTTTTTACGTGGGAATAACTCATAAACCTCAGCTTCTGCCTGATGCCACTGTTTCTAGGCACGTCCCCTGCAAAGGCTTCCAATCCACCACTCAGTTCCTTCCAGACAGATGGAGACAACTTTTCACACCAGTTTGCAGTTAAAACAACTTGGCTGACTGGGACACCAGGGTGAAAGCTGCAAAATTGCAGCTTTAATGCAGGTTCTTACTGCCTTACATCCATGTCCTGTTTCTTTGGTCACCATAATTTCACCAAGGTGGCTCAGTTTTTCCATCTGTAAAACACATGTACTAATATATACGCAAAACCCGTTTCCTAATGCTGTGCATCCCAAAAGGGTCCCAAGAAGTTGACTGTATTTGAAGAGTGCTTTTTAAACACTCAGCTGAAACATTCTATTGGTCCCTGAGATCCTTTCTGGAGTAGATGATACAAATCCTAAAGCAAACTCACCGTGGCAGTAATAACAACCGAGATAATAAAACAATCCAAAGGAAAGGCAACACAAAGAGCCATCCTACTGCGAGTCTTCACAGATCTGGGACAACAGTCCAGCTCTTCTCAGCTTTCAGATGAAAAAAAAACAACCCTTTAAGCATTTCACTTAAAGCTGCTTTTTTTTTTGCTTTATGAAAGCACCTCTCAGTGAGCACTGCAAGCACATATAGTGTGAGTGCTTTTTTAAAAAAATAATTAAACATATTTAAGAAGTTTTAAACTAACTGAACAAGTTACACTGAGGTGTGCCCTGGCTCCTGTGTTTGCCCTGTCACTGCCATCTGTGGAACAGAAACAATGGCAGCTCTAGTGGGATGGATCAGGAAGAAACACACCTACAAAGCATTTAATTGTACTCCCTTTGACATAATTGGGACTTCGGGTGGTGATTCCATTTGAAGCAGAACCAGGTCCATCTAGAAACTGGAATTTTTAAACTGGAAGACTGATGAGGCTGCACCCACACCCCTGCATAAATTGTCCCTTTCAGAAAAACATAGAAATGTCTTTTTAATCACAGTAGGAAGGCTTGATTGTAAACCAAACTCAATTGCGTTTACTCCAGGCAAGCCTAGGAACAAGAGTAAGAAGGAAAGGTGGCTATCCCACCCTTCCACAGGCATGGGCATGGGCATGAAACAGAGCTGCCATTCTACCATCTGTGGCTCAGTTTTGCTGCTGTCATCTTCAGAAGGATTGGAAAGGACCTTGTAGCCTCAGTGCTGCAGCTGTGGGTGCTGCGTGGGGTGGGGAATGGCACACAGGAGGTGGCCTACAAGGAAGAAGAGCACAAAGCAATGGCACTGTGTGAAGGCTGGAGCCAGAGACGCAGCTTTCAACCAGTTCTGCCAAGAATACAAACGTGATCATGTCCAAACCAGTTACCTGCTCCATGCAACCTGTTCTGCATCTATTCAAAAAAGTGTTACTTCTGAGGGTAAATGGCATGGATCCCAGAAATTCTGTTCCTGATCTTCACTATGACTCTTCGCTATCAGAATTCAGAATTACTGCATCAAATAAAGAATCTGCAACCCAGTGGAATTTGGGAGAAAAAAAAAAAAAATGTTTAATGTTTAGTTTGGAGAGGAGGAGGCTGAGGGGAGACCTCCTTGCCCTCTACAGCTACCTGAAAGGAGGTTGTAAAGAGGTGGGTGTTGGCCTCTTCTCCAAAGGGAATAATAACATGACCAGAGGAAATGGTCTGAAGTTGCGGCAGGGGAGGTTCAGATGAGATCTTAGGAAGAATGACTGACTGAAAGAGTGGTCAGGCCCTGGAACAGCCTGCCCAGGGAGGTGGTTCAGTCACCATCCCTGGAGGTTTTTAAGAAACGTGTAAATGTGGCACTTGAGGGCATGCTCTAGTGGCTGAGTTTTTAGGGGGGGGTTGTGTGTGTGTGTGGTTGGACTTGGTGATCTCAGAGGTCCTTTCCAACCACGGAGATTCTGCGTGTCTATTCAAAAGCACCCATGCAAGTCACACTCATGATTCACTTCTGGGGATCTGCCAATAACCATGCACAGCAGGGTTTGATCCAGTATAAGCCAAAAAGTAACCTTTCAAGTCACTAGTACCACATCCATCAGTTTGTGAACAGAATTGGGCTCTTCTGTCTGTATCACGTGTCCTAATGTCAAATTACTGGTTAGAAATGAGAGGGTAAAAAAAAGAAATAATAAAGGTATACATCTTTAAATACATTTTATAATGTATACAATTTAAATACTGTTAAAATACACCGAGGTGTATTTTAACCCGGAGCATTTTGAGGAAATGCAAGCTGTACACAGTTGAAGCTAAATGGATAAATAAACAGAACAGGCACAGAGAAGTAAATGCATGTAACCCTTGTGCCAGTGGGAATATGTCCTAGGCTATATGTGCTGTCAAGCAGTAAACAAGTTTAAATGGAAAGATCTTGCTGTATGAGAAAGGCAAGTGGTTTCAAATAGTTCTGTAGTGTTGGTAAAACCAAGGTCAGATATGGCTGTCTCACTTCCACAGACTTCAGTGGCAGAGCAGAGGGGACTGGTTCATGAAGAGCACGCAAGCAGTGCCAAAATGGAGCTGAGAAGGACATAAGCAAGGTTAAACGGGTGGCCCTTGTTTGTCTTTTCATAACGCCAGAACAACAGGATATTAAATGAAACTAGAAGGCAACATATTTAAACTGGCAATTACTTCTTCCATGTTATCTGGGAAATCAAATAGCTCACGAGCAATGATGGATTTTATAGTGAGTGTTAAGCAATAACCACTAAAAGCATGAAATCTGAACATAGGTACAAACAGAACCTCCCTAATACCTACAGATAGTACCAACAAACCTGCCTGCTGCTTCCCCCGAGACCTGCAGAGTTGTGTCCTTGCAGAGGCAAGGGGCTGCCTGGGACTGCCAGCAGGTTTTAGCAAGTTTGGCCTGATATATTCTTGCAGCTGCTCTATTAACTGAGAAGACACTAATTAATAAACAGACAATCGTTGCTTCAGTCTTAAAAGGCAAAAATCATGACAGATGCCAGAAAGAGCCAGCAGTTTCTCCAAGGGAGAGGGAAAGAAGGAAATATTTTAAATAATAATAAAAAAAAAAAGAAAAATTGAATGAATGCTAGAATGCACAGTAAATAAATTAAAATCTATAAAAACTGACCAAAAAGGAGGAGCCAGATACTAGCCACAGAGACATTTTCAAGAACCTGGCAGGAGATAAAGGAGGCACCTCAGTAAATGTATTTCAATCCTTGCAAATCAAGTTGCAACTTGCTGTAGTACAGAGAGGGGGAAGGAAAGAAAAACCCCACAAACCCATCCAGCAAGACATCCTCCCTGTTCCAACCCCAAAGTTGCAAGTCCAAGTGTTTCCCCATTCGTGTGGAGGAGCAGCATCCTGCCGTGATGCACATGCCAGCAGACCCTGGCCATGCACAGAATCATAGAATGGTTAGAGTTGGAAAGGACCTTAAAGTTCATTGAGTTCCAACCCCCCTGCCCTGGGCAGGGACACCTCCCACCATACCAGGTTGCTCAAAGCCCCCATCCAGCCTGGCCTTGAACGCCTCTAGGAATGGGGCTTCTATAACTTCTCACCACCCTCACAGCAAAGAATTTCTTTCTGGTATCTAATCTAATCTAATCTAAATCTCCCCTCTTTCAACCTCAAACCATCACCCCTCGTCCTGTCGCTCCACTCCCCGCCAGAGTCCCTCTCCAGCTCTCTTGTAGCATCAAAAGGGCGTTTTCCCCCAGTGCCGGCTCGCAGATCGGAGACATCAGGCTGTGCCTGAACGTCCCTGTGAAGGTAGCCTTCCCCCCCCCCGCCCCTTTACCTACCGAGGGGGTCCTGGCAGCCCCCGGGGACACGCAGACCCCGCGGAGATCCTCTCTCGCAAAGGCACCAGCCTCTGCGCAGCCGGAGCCGTCGGGAGCTGCTTCCAAATGCCCTTCCCGCTCCGGCTCCCGGAGCTGCACCGTAGTTGGGCAGAAAATCGGCCAAACAGCCCTCTCCGGACCGTAGCGAGCCTTTCACACGCACTGTGGGCTCGCTGGTGTCCCCGGGTTGTCCCCCGGCTGTCCCAGCCGCACGGAGCCCACCGGGGGAGGGTGGGAGCGGGTAAACTTACCTGTGCCACCAGCGGGACCGGGGCCGGTCCCCCCCCACCGCCGGAGCACCTTCGCCTTTAAAAAACAAAAAGCAATAGCGAGGTAAATTAAGGGTCGAACTCAGTTTTTTGGGGGGTAACTCACGCCAGTTGCTTCGGGTGGGAGCCTACCAGCCCTGGGACGCCAGGGACCGGTGGGGGAGGGCAAGAAGGCGTGTTAAAATATATTAATAAAGCTATTAACGTTGTTATCTTCTTGCCCGACGAGGGCTGGTTGGGGTCGGCGCTGCCAGCCCCGACGGGGGAGGGTGGAGGGGGGTAGCAGCTTGCCCCGGGCGAAGGAGGGGCCGCCTCCC
>VZTM01019517.1:125436-140014 GCA_013400555.1 Jacana jacana
TCGCCCGTCCTGCCGCAGCCAGCGAGCGGCAGCCGAAGGTACGGGGTCCGGCGCTGGCGGGCGCGGTGGCGGTGGGAGCTGCGGAGGGGGCGCAGCCGCTGCTCCTGCCCCAACTGCTTGGGAATACTTTTTGCTTCTGGTTGGTTTTTTTTGGGGGGGAGTTGGTTATTTTTTGGGGGTGGGGGGGTGGGGGGGTTTGCGTTCCGTTTTAGTTACAAAACCAGGGTGTTACTGAAATGACGGTGATTACACGCCCGAGCGTGTAACTACCCCCAGCCCGAATCTTACAGTTTTCGCCTCGGCAGAGGCCCGCCCCCGCGCTGGTTTCCTGAGTCTTCCTCAAGATTTACACAAAATTAAGTCTTTAATCAGGTTGCAACATCTGCTAAATATTATGTGTGGCTAACGTGATTATGAATTTCGGTTTGGATCCTAGGCAAAATTTGCTGTGAATATGCATGTCGGTCATAGTTAATGTTTGCTTAAAGTGTTACTGGATGTTTGGGCGCGTATTCTCGGTCAGATCAGACCATAAAATCGTGAAGGAGTATCAAGGGTTGGTCTCAATTCGGAACCACACCGTGTGGTTTTAGTAGATCGGCCGGCCCTGAAAGCAGGGCTTAAGATTTGTCCTGAGGGAGAAGATTCTTGTCTGTAAGACCCTTGACGACCCTCATCGCTTCTAGTGGAGTCTTTCTGAAGACTCTCCTTTCTGCGAGGTGCTTGTGCTGGAGTTACTTTTTCGAGAAGAACTTCTTATAGGTCTTTCTCCCTAGGGAAAGATTGGCTGGGTCCCTAAAGAGTGGCAAACCCTCCCTGAGGGCATGTTTTTAGTTCAGCCCGTGGCTCCAGAGTTACTTCAGAACGAAAGGTGTCTTGAGTGTGCTTATCCCCCTCTGGCTGTTTCTGTAGTTCTGGAATGACTTGAGGATGACCTTCAGGGAAAGAAGGCAGCTTTGCTCAGAGGATTTCAAACCTCTTTTATTTGCTCTTCTTAAGGCTTCCCTAAAACAAACAAGCAGAGCACTTGGAAGGAAACCTATGACTGAATATTCAGCACTTCTTGTCCCTTGGGTGAAAGTTGATAGACGTTGCCACTTGTTTTGGAAAGGTTTCTAGCCAAGCACAAAAGATGAGGTTTGACACTGCTGGTGTAAAACGTCAGGTAAGGCAAAGGAGGGCAGTCCTTTTTTATACATTGCCCCTTAAGTGGGGAAAGGGGGTTAAAAAATAGGCAAATTGTCTCAGGTTTGGGTTTTTTTTTCCACAATGCTTTAATTTTGGTGGGTTAATCGGTTTATTATCCATTTCTGTGAAAACTCAAGACTTAAAAAAACAAAAAAAGAGAGCATTATCACCAGATATTTTCAGGGAGTGTGTATCTGCGACACCACTGCACTCACTGATTGATTAACAGCACTTGGCCTTGAGCCTCTGGTCTTGTGCCTAATAACGCATCGTGGGAGCACTGCATTAACTGTCAGTAAATGTCCGTCATCTCCTTGGGCTTAATTATGGAATGCTTTTAAAACAGCACACAAAGGGAAGTTTCAGCTCAGCTTTTAAATACGATACAGCCCAGTGTATGACTGACTCTTGTGTTCCCGTTAATGAAGCCCTGCTATGTTGGTTGGGCTTTTTTTCCCCCTTTAGCAGCTCCATGTTGATAAAACAGATGAGGGAAGAGTTTTATTTCTTTGCTGAACAGGAGGCTTAGGCAGGATTGTGATGGTTTTCAGATGCTTCCAAGTCTTTGCCTTTGCTTTGTTGTTGCTGTGTTTGAATTCTGGGAGAAGTGCCTGACTAAGATTTCAGGACAGTCTAAGAAATTGCTCCCAGGTAATCAGATTGTGCCTTGCACCAAACCCAGTGCTGTCTGCAGTCAGACAGGATCCGCAATCAGGCTGATGTTGGCTGGGTATTTTTTTACTCCGTGGAAACCCTCGTACCTCTGTAGCACAAACCCTGTCGAATTGGAGAAGCTAGAGCCAGAAAAGCTGGTGGGAGCTGACAGTCCTGTCTCTAACCCATGCCAACGTCGTGCATAGGTACTGTTGAGAGAGGATAAGATACCCAGATGGTGAATTGTTGCTCCTCGGTATTGCCTTCTGAATGCTCAGCAAAGCTTTTAGCTTGTGAACTTGCATGTAGACAGCTATTTGATTGCTTGATTTGAGCAATTAGAGTAAAGACGGAACTGGATGTGATCAGATCGCAAGGCAGAGAGGCAACATTTTGAGACTGAACAGATGATCAAAATAAACGTTCGATTTGAGTGGTATTAGGGGAGAAAACAGGTAACTGGAGATAATGAAAACTCTTCAATATTTTCTAAAGGTCTAAGCAATTGAGGAGCCTTTCTCCTATTTTAAAAATTACATAGGCAGTCTAGGACCAGAGTTAGATTTGTGATACAGATGTGTGTCAGCCAGGGCTTCAAAATCTTTGTCAGATATATGTAAGTGCTAAGGATTGAGACTGTTTCTCTTCAATTATTTTTGTAGCTCTACTGAAAAAATGAAGAAGCCCTATCAGCTCTGGCCAGGTACCTCTTTGAATATTCAGTGCACCTTGCAGTGCATCGAGTAGCTTGTTTGCTTCGGTAGGACATCAGTTTTGAGTTATGCCACTTGCACGTTTCCCGACTTGGATTAATGTCTTCATCAGGTTTGATTACGACACCTTTTGTAATCAGTGGATTTTGATGCTTTGTTTGCATCAGTCAGACATTTTTAAGTACCTGTTAATTAAACCTGACAGCTGAACCAATGTCCTGTTTCAGGAGGCAGTTCAGCCACACGGAAAGTCAGGCTCTGTTGCTTCTGTTCCTCTCACGATCATCTTGTCTCATCTTCTCTTGCATTCTTCTGTTCTTCTTGTCTTGCCTGCAGAAGACCTTTGCCTTCTTCCTTGTTTTTTGTTGGTGGTGGTGGTTGGGTTTTTTTTTTTCCTCTTTTTCAATGGTACCAAGATACCAAGGCAAACCAAGATTCTGTGCAGTGTGGTTATGCACATGTTACTTAAGATGAGAGAGGGACCAGAGTCCTTCTGCTTTCCTAATATTGTTCTTCTGCCCTTACCAACTCAGAAATCATCTGTCATGTCTTGCTAGAAGCTGATGTGCTTTAGGATGAGTGCTTTACATTTTAAAACTTTCAGTGCTTCCACTAACCTTGGGTGCACATCTTCCACTGAAGAGCAATTTCTGTAGCATTATTCTTCTTATTAAATATTTAATATTTCTTTATGTTTTTTCACCCTGGAGAAAGATGAGAAGCATAGGGTCTCTCAGCTTCTTAACGTGAACTGACATCTCTGATAGTCATTTAGGTTATACCAACAAATCTGCTGTTTCACAACCATTTGGTGATAAAATCTTACACTTTAAAGCAAATCAGAGCTTTGTGGTTTGTTTTTTGTTTTGTGGGGTTTTTTTGTTTGTTTGCTTGTTTGTTTTCCAAAAGACAGAAAACTAAAGGAACTGTTTAAATTGCTGGAATTGAATTGAGTAACTTTTATGTGTTCTTAGTCCTGAGGAGAAAAACTCCTGAATGTTCTCTCTCTTGTTGTCTTTCAGGATTCTAAATAACAACATTAAAAATTAGGGTAGTTAATACTGTTTACTGTGCTGCCAGCTATTGGTAAAAATAAACATAAAGCCACTGTGTTTACAGGGAATCTCCACAAATAATGGTTGTCCATGCTCTATGATACTCGGTTAATTAATGTCTTTTGTTTCCTGAGCCCTGTTGTAGCATTCATGAAGTTGCTGAAAACAAGGGGTCCAACTAAAGCTGCTAAATGAGAGTTCTGCACAACTGGCAGGAGGTAAATCAATATTAGACAAACAGGAAAGAACACGAGCATTTACAAGGAAAAATGTTGTTCTCTAGATTCTAGGAATACGGAAGCAACCCAGACAAAGCAAGCATAAAGCAGAAAAACACCTCCTTTCAGCGTTGCTTCAAAAGGCGAAGAATCGTGCATGCTGGTGATCATGGAGGTTATTCATATCGTCTTTTTCAGGGCTTTGTGTTTCTTGAAGGAACAAATAGTTTTTAGACTGAGATGGTACCCACAAGAAACACTTTGTAGATATTAATGGTGTGGGCGGGTTTTTTGACAACGGAGTTACAGCCAATTCTATAAATGGCTGAATTAGCAGAATAAATAGGCCAATGTCAGCTTGGCAGGGAATAATAGGTGAGATGCAGCACTGTCCATGTGCAGGGTTGTCTTGTGCCAGGATGCCCACTGCTCACCCTTCAGTGAACGGGAGCTTCATGGGAACAGCTCTGGGTGTCCTGGTGATACCCTTCTCTGTCTGAACTCCATCACTGCCCAGGTGTAAAGGGGTGCTTGACATGTAATAGAATCACTCAGTCATTAAGGTTGGATTTAAGATTGAGTCCCCTGCCAGGTCTACCACTAGGTTGGCTTCTCTTGGTCCTCCTGGGATTTGAGCACGGTCCCCTGGGAACTTCAGAGAGCAATGATAGAAGTGGTTATTTTCTGAGAAGAGCCATTCTGAATGTGCATATCTCTTGCCATCCTGTAATTTTTTTTTTGCTTTTTAAATTTTTTTTTAATGTTTCTAGTCAGACACATTATTGGAATGAGCTGAAAATGAGGTTTCTCAGATGTACTGTAAAGCTGGCATTGTGTGTTGGCTGTGAAGCATATTCCTCACACGTGTTGTCATTTTATGCATATTTACCCCACTCTCTGAATTACAAGACATCTGTAATTTTAAAACATTTGAAGAGAGACTGGACAGATGAAAGAAAAAGGAGAAGTAGACCAGTCAGATATAGGATAAACTATTCTCCAGGGATTTGGCACAGCTGTGAGAATAATTTTTTGTGCCAAGCCTTGTACCCATGAAACATATACCTAACTTCTTCAAGTCTAGCTCATCTCTGAGACTTTGGGATTTTATCTATCCAGGGTGTTGGATGGTACTGGATCCTGAATGGGAAGCTCATTTCCACTCGCTGTTTAATTTCTCTAGGCAGAACGGGACCTAAGCTATTGCCTTTAAATCTTTGTTGCATCAAACCAGCTTTGAGGCAAGTTAAGTAGCTACTCGTTCGACTGAAAGTAGGTATCTCTTAGGGCAGATCTGCTTATTGGGTGACTGAGATGGTGTGAAGATTAGCATCATCTCACAGTCTCTTCCTTTTGACTCCTTCCTCTTGGCCCCTCCCTTGCCATGGGGTTCAGCAGTGCATGGATGATGAGCCCTGTCTTCTGTGCCTTGCACTGCTGCTGGTTCAGGTGGGTTTGGGATTTCTGGGCTGTTCCTGACCTGAGTTGGAATGATTTCATTCACAGCTAAGCTCAAAATTTGGTTACAACTGAAGCAACATTGCATTGGGTGAGCAACAATGTAAGAACAGCATCAGCAACAACATGAACATGTAGGTTTAACCTCGCATGTTCAGTGGTATAGATTAATGAAGGAAATGCTATGTGATTGCCATTAATGAGCTGGGGTCATGTTGCCTGTGTGGGTAGTGTGAAGTGGTGTCAGCCAGGAGCCCTGCCTGCTGTCTGAAGTTGGTTATCATGCTGATAGATAGGGGTTTCCATGTGTAGGAAAAATGTTCTGGGTGTTTTGGGTTTATTCTTGTATTTTTTTAAAAAGAAGAACATCCTGCTTTGGAAATGAGGTGGGGACAATTGCTAGAGGAACTGCATTGTTGATACTGTAAATCATTGGACGGTCAAAATAATAGGGTAAAGAATAGACTGAGCTTGGGGGATTGTTTTTAACTTCTTGGAGTGAACTGCAAGAATCCCAGGTACTCCATGGTGAACACATTGTGATGGGCAGCAGGAGAAACAGTTATTTTCCTTCAGATTATCAGTGGGTTTTTTCTCAATTGGTAAAGCCAGGAAGCAGGAGCCTCCATGGAGACTCTGCAATCACAATATAAATTCATTCAATGAAACCCAAGTCTCTTTAGTTTAGAGCTTTTCAAATATTATTCCAAGGCTAAAGTCTGTATGGATTAGGATTCTACTTTATTCTGACCTGCTAGGATGAAATTTTTACTCTGTTCTCAAAAATTATTTCTCTTTCCTTGAAAACTGCCTTTGATAATGTTACTGAGTTAGGGAGGAAATACTTTGAGAAGCAGGTTATTTCCCAGGACATGGAGGACATCCTCAGAAATTTTAGTATCCAGTTCTGACATCAGAAATGGTTGCTTTTGGAGATCACTCTTAATGTGCTTCTAGTTAATGAAGATTACATCAGGCAATCGAGATTGATACCATCTTTCCTTATTTCATGCTTCCTTTTTTGTTGTTTTTGTTTGTTTGTTTTTCCCTTTCTGGTAGGGAATTGTATTTTGGTGGCAGAAACTTGCTGTGTGGCTGCATGGACAGGCTGGTGC
Source organism: Jacana jacana (assembly GCA_013400555.1). Taxonomy (NCBI): domain Eukaryota; kingdom Metazoa; phylum Chordata; class Aves; order Charadriiformes; family Jacanidae; genus Jacana; species Jacana jacana. The sequence goes on from VZTM01019517.1 coordinate 131,838, forward strand.
CAATTTGTTACCGTTACTGGACCTTTTGCCATCTTTTGAGCCTGTAAGGCAGTTGTTCAGCAGAGCTGCTAAATTTGTTTACAGTAAGACTCGTTGACCTAGTTCTGAGTTTACCCCCCTGGTCAGAATAATGACTGGTCCTACCTGCCAGACCTAAGCAATCAGTGAAGCCACAGGAGGCTTGTTTTGTGGTTTCTGTTGACACGTAGTGGTGCACTTACTTTGAGTGGTATCTTTTATATCATAGAGTGGTTAGAGTTGGAAGGAACCTTAGAGGTCATCCAGTTCCAACCCCCCTGCCCTGGGCAGGGGCACCTTCCACCAGACCAGGTAGCTCAAAGCCTCATCCAGCCTGGCCTTAAGCACTTCCAGGGATGGGGCATCCACAGCTTCTCTGGGCAACCTGTTCCCTCACCACCTGAATTCAGTCACCTGAATACTGCTGACCTGGACAGGACTCCCAGCCCGCAGCGTCAGTGTACACAGCCCATATGCCCTGTGCTCCCAGAGAGTTTGCTAGAGGTCCCTGAGAAGAATAAGACCATGTGTTCCTTCCAAGAGGCCTGTCAGACAACTAGAAAAACTTAGTCCATTTCAGGATCTCCGAAGCCTGTTTGTTTCTTTTCCCAGTGACACATATTACTGACTTGGCTGGAAGTCAGCAAACACATTTTCCAAGTTCTCCTGCTTCGACCCATGTTACAGACTGTTCAAAAGAAGAAGCCATGATGCCCTATGCAGCTACTGTCTTTCCCAGCCACACTATTTCCCTCACAACCCTTGGGCACCAGTTTTACTGGAGTCTATTGAGAACTTGCCCACTTCCAAACACCTTAAAACTGTCCTGTTGCATAGTCAGTTCTTCACCACCCTGAATTAAAACTGAGCTGCTAAGAGAAAAGGGAGTTTATTGAAAAACAAGCATTGCATGGTCTCATTACAAAGTCCTCACTGCATTTTGATCTTGCAAGGAATTAAATCACAAAACCAGCACAAGTTTGTTATCTTGACAAACATTTTCTCTTCAGTTAAAAGCTTGTTGTGGCTTTTTTCCCTCCTTTCATAAGGCCCCATAAAGGCTTTTTTTATGTCAATGAAGATCTTCAAAGTCTCCCAATGCCCAGAAGCACACAGCAAAATCTCCCCCCTGTTACGGTTAATCACAGGGATGGTTCCCATGGCAGTACTCGCGTTCATGTGTTAGTTCCCAGCAAAGTTTTATGGAGCTTTTCCCGCTTGTCATTCAGTTGAAGTTGTGTTTGTTGATTAAGGGGAAGTCATGGTACCATATTGGTGCCTCGGGGGCATCTCTGCTTCAGCCTTCAAGAAGGCAGGAACAACTCCAGTCACACCAGTTCCAGTTCAGATACAGTTGATTTGCTGCAAGTTCTGTACCTGAATCATTTTCTTGCTGTGTTCTTGTCCCTCATGCTTTTCAAGGTCGGTTATTCAGGTTTGCCTTTGAGCTGCAGCTTTTAATGTTATTAGATGTCTGTAAAGTCATCAAAGGTGTTTCAGGAAGGACTTTTCAGAGTATGACTCTAAAACCTTTGAAAACATATATGGATATGAGAAGCTCATCAGGGTTACATATGAAAGGGAGATATAAGAGAAGTCTTACAAGTCCTTTCATGGCAAGTTGAAATAGTCTTGAAGCAGGTATGAGGCTCCATTTTATACCTACTGATTTAGAAACAAAAGGTTGGGCCCTTTGGGGCTTGGAAATGCACAGTCTGCACAACCTTTTCTTTGTCCCCTGAGAGCAGAAGCAGCCTATCTTCCACGCTTTTGAGAGCACCAGCGTTTGGGGACTGTCGATTACCAATCTCCCTTTTTGTGTGTATATTCTTCAATGTAAATGTCACTAAAATATTTCTCAGTTTCATAATGAATTTAGTGTTTCCCTAAAACCTTTACTCCGAGCTCAGCCTCTCCTGGTGTATTTATGCAGCTTCCTGCTGTGAAGGCTTCCTCTGGCTGCAGAAGGACTTGAATTAGTTCTGCAGACTCCTGTTAGGGGCTCTGCAATGGGAGCAGTTCCTGGCTAGATGGCAAGGAAATGTTCTTCTTGGCTATGCTGACGTAAATCAAAGGACTCTGTCCAGGTCTACCTTGGTATAAAGGAGAGCACATCTCAGTCCTAGATATTTGTTCTTGTATTTCTTTGTATTTGTACTTTGGTCTGGAGTTAAAACCCTCAGAGTTATGGATTAATACTACATTGCCCTTGGGCTAAGCAGGAGTAAACTTCTGATTTTATTTCTTTTCCAAGTTTAAAATAATAAATTGCGAGAAGAGCTTATATTTAGTGTCTAATCCTGCCAGACTTTACCCTTTATGAGTAATTCTTATTCCCACAAACAATCCTACTGAGTCAGTGTCCTGAAGCCGATGGACTCATGTAAGTGAGGGCTTTCACGAGTGGAGCCTTACAGAACATTCAAAACCCTTCTATTTATCCGATCTCATACATTCTAATTACCAGCTCACAGTTCATATGCTTTGTCATGTTAATAAGCGTGGTGAATCATTTTTAATAGCCGTTGTGTTTCTCTGTGAGCTCCGGTAGCGTCTGTTGTAGACGGTGACAAATGACACCTGTTTGGATGCCGTGCGTGTGTGCTTCTGGAAAATACACGGGTTTTGTTTCATACCAAGCATGGCATTATGCTACAACTTGTTACAATTCTAAATGCTGGATTTTACTTCTTATTTTTTTTTAAGATTGTCTGGAATCAATTTATTCCCCAAATAAAGGGATCCACCTTTAGTTTAAGTGGGAGAAGACCGGCGTATGACCCAGGGCTCCTACTTCAATATGCTTTAATGAACTGGATTAATTGAATTGCTTATAAAAAAAGTGTTGGGGGCTGGGGGCCACATTGCTATGTGTGTGCCTCAGTGTGAAAAAATAAAAGTCAGATGAGGATTTGTCATATATAATGGCAGGAGCCTGATTTTTTTTTATTTTTTTTTTTCCTGAATCCTCTGGAGTGAGCATTTCCCTGGGCTTTTCTTGCTTCCTTCGTTGAGAAGATTTTTCAAGCATGATCTAAAGATCAAAGGGAGTTAGTGACATGATTTTATCCCGACTCCCACCCCAGTTTGCTTCCTTGGCATCATTTGTTCTGATTATTCATGCTTGAATATCCTTGCAAAAAGGGCAGCGCCTGTTTGTTCTTCTTTTACCCCAGGAAGTGTGGGTAAACCTTCCTGAAAGGAAGTTATAGGGAGGTGGGTGTTGGCCTCTTCTCCCAGGTGAATAATGACAGGACTGGAGGAAACTGTATGAAGTTGTGGCAGGGGAGGTTTAGACTGGATATGAGGAAGAATTACTGTACTGAGAGGGTGGTCAGGCACTGGAATGGTCTATCCAGGGAGGTTATGGAGTCACCATCCCTGGAGGTCTTTAAGAAACGTGTAGATGTGGCACTTGAGGGCATGCTCTAGTATAGTGTGGTGATGGTTTTTGTGTTTGTTTATGGTTGGACGCCATGATCTCAAAGGTCCCTTCCAACCAGTTCTGTAAATTAACCAACTATAAGTATAAACTAAGGGTACTCTTTCTTGTAGAAGGCTAAGAAGTACAGGGAGTGAGACAAAGAGTAGGCTCAATGGTGTGTGCAGTGGGTGATCCATTCCAAACTCAGATTGGCTTCTTTCTTTCTTCCAGGGAGACGCAATTACCACCATCCTGGCCTTCATGATGGCAGCTGCTTAGACAGGATAAATTTAATCTTTCTTTCCGGTACTTTTTGCAACCATCACTTCAGAGATCTCTGCAGGATCCTGGCATCATGTGCTGCAGTCCTTGCCTTGAACTTTGTCACAAGAACTATAGGAGGCTCATAATGACCTACTTAACAGGATTTTGGTGGTGCTTTCCTTCTCAATAACCTAGTTATTGCCTGTGTACCTTTCTTAGCTCAACCAACCTCAACTGCAGGCATAAGTGTTGAGGAGACAAAGTACAGATCTCAGAGGAATTCACAGAAATAATTTGCAATCCTGACAGAGAGCAACATTTTCTTAATTATCTTTTTTTCCGCGAATCTCGAGAATCCACTGGAGTATGTCAGTTGATACCACTCTTGGCATTCTCAAAAGTGGACCATTATTAAAAAGAAAAAGCAATTGTACCACAGAAAGATCCTACTCTACAATTTTTAAGTTATTTTATGCATCACTGGAGATTTCAGTGCAAAATAATGAAACAAGAGACACAGCTGCAGTTATATTAAGTAGCATAAAAAGGTATGAAAGAAATCAGACCCTCTATTCTCAGAATGTATATGAAAATACGCTGTTCGGATTTAGGAGCAAACTGCTCCTCTGAACAGGATATGTCACGATTGCTCATTACGAGGTCCTTTAACCTTCCAGTGAATTGTGTTGTGCTAGCCACTGGATTTTTTCCATCCTATTTCCATCCATTCATGAAAGCTAGTAGAGGTGGTCAGACTTCGAGCCATTCCTTGCTGGAGTTTCAGCTGGCCATTAAATATATTCAAGCAGTCATAACATAAGCATAATGTTCTACTTTCACTTCAAATAAGTTAGTGTAAAATGGCACAGATGGGTATTTTGGCTTAAAATGGTACAGGTCAAAGTAGAACAGCAGGGTTCACGCTGTGCATCTGGCTTTATTTTCTGTCCTCGGTTGTCACGTGCAGGAGTTGGGTTTTTTTGTCTCTGTTCATTTTGTGCATTCACCTGCCCGTTCACAGGGATAACAGATGTGCCTCAAAATGCTGCCTAGGGGAGAACTTTGTAGCGTAGGGCTGATGGTTGGACTTGATGATCCCAAAATTCTCTTCCAACCTAAATGATAAAGGGTGAGTGTCAGGAGGATGGAGTCAGGCTCTTCTCAGTGACATCCAATGATAGGACAGGGGGCAATGGGTGCAAGCTGGAACACAGGAGGTTCCACTTGAATATGAGAAAAAACTTCTTTATGGTGAGGGTGACTGAACACTGGAAGGGGCTGCCCAGGGAGGTTGTGGAGTCTCCTTCTCTGGAGACATTCAAAACTCGGCTGGACGCGTTCCTCTGTGATCTGATCTAGGTGTTCCTGCTCTGGCAGGGGGATTGGAGTAGATGATCTTTCAAGGTCCCTTCCAATCCCTGATATTCTGTGAAATGATTCTAACGTGGCTTCACAGTCGTCAGCTGCATATTCACGGGGCTGTCTCAGGGTGGGGTGGGAGGGGGAAGGGTGTAGGTCCTTACAAGCCGGGCTCAGCAATGCCTGACTTGATGTTTCTGAATGAATTCCTAAGCCCCAGGTTTGGGTTCTCTGCCAGCTGGATGGTGTGTGTGCACTACAGGTGAATGCCTGAATGGATCTGTTCTGTGCCACCCTCCCATCCTGCTCCTTGGTTATTCAACTTCAGAGTTGCGTAGCAGCATCCAAAGCTTTTCTGCAGCCTGCACAGCTGAGTTCCCATTTTCTGGAAACAAGAGTACTAGAAAGTGAGGGAACAGACAGGAAAATAGACATTTAGAGATCTTTAGCATGGATTCAGCACATGGACAGGTTTTTTACCCTATTGCAGAAGGCAGAGTGCATTCCAGACTAGACATCTTTGTTATCGTCTGGGTTTTTTTTTTCCCTCCACAGGAGTATTTCTGAACCCCTGCCACATAGCTAAGGCTGAGACAGAACTATGAGCAAGTACCTCCCTGAGTCCCGCTAAAATAGGGTAGGTGCCTTCAGTGCTTTGAAAGGACAGAGCTGAGCCTGCTGTTTTCAGTGTGTCTCAGTTTTGATCAATCAGAAAGTCAGGTGATGGCCCCTCCCTCCCCCCTCTAAATAAAAAAGAGGAGAGGAAGGGATTAAAGAGATTTAGGAGTTTAGAAAAAAAACCCTAAACTACTTTAATGTAGTAGTAGTAGTAATAATAATAATGATAATAATAATAATTTTTTTTAAAGGAATAAAGGGGGAAAAAATATACAATATATACAAACTGTATTGAGCTCCCGGGATGATGATCATATCGCCAGTGGGTGTTGGGAAAAGTCCCAGACTGGACTCGATGTTTGACAGGAGCTGGATTCCAGCTCTGGAGTCAGGAACACACGGATTGGAATCAAAAGAGGACAAACAGACAGGGTCCTCCTCAGACATTGGCCATCAAAGAAAGAGAGTTGACCCTTTGATCCCTCAGCTTTTATACTGGGCATGATGTGGATGGGATGGAATACCCCAGTTGGTCAGTTTTGGGTCACCTGTCGTGTCCACTCCTCCCTACGGTGGTGACCCCTCGACCCTTTTCCACTTCCCACCCTCCAATGGGGCAAATAACAAAATTCCCTGATCTTGGTGGTTCTAGCAATCAGTACAAGCAAGGGCCTCTCTGCACACCACTCCTTGGTGTAATCAGGTCTTATTGCTGTGAGAGTGAACAGTTTTCTGAACAATCTGCTGTTTATTTCAGGGTCTAGTTAGTTAGAAGAGGCCCAGCTATAAAAGCAAAATTGTAAAACTGAAAATTGTTTAGTTTTACCTCAAGCCGGGACACTGTGGAAGGGCAGTGAGGTGGGACAACTGCGCCCTAGATCTGGAGCCATAAGACTGGGAAATAAGTTGTCCCCTGGAGTGAAAAACCTCTGGTCCTGAACATCTGGGGCAGTGCTTTGATTTCTCAACTGGTCGTTCCCTTCAACTCCCATGCTGAAGCTCTGCCACCCATGCCAGAAAGTCTTGGGGCTGGATTGAGAAGACATAGGCTAGGGGCAGTGTGATGCCATGCCCTGTATTGGCGGTGGTGTATATCTTGCGTCTCATACAGTAACAGTGAGAATGAAGGGTAATGAATGATTCTGGTAATGGAATGGCTCTCCCTCTGCTGCTTCCGTAATGTTATCTGAGCCAACTGGTGAGTGTTGGAGTGCCAGGAAACAACATGTGGGTTTCCAGGGATGGGAGGATGGATTTTAAAAAACATTTTAATGTTGCTTACTCACCCATATTACATTTCTGCTACATCAGTGGGCCCTCAACAGCACAGCAATAAGCACGAGAGTAGTACAGCTATGGTTAGATTTTTTTGTAATTATGGAAAAGCAGTTTCATTTATCAGCTTTTATTTCCCACCCACATTTTTTTACTGTGTATTCTGAGACACCTTCAGGTGTCTCTGAAACAAACAACATGGTAGCTCTAGAGGTTGTTAAATCCATAGCCCTGCAGGGAACTAGTGAGCTTTATTTCACTTTCTGTTCAAAATGTTGAATGAAATGTGTGTTTGTGTGTCAGACTGGGTGCTTTCTTCCTCGCAGTTGACTCTTACACTGTTCTGGCTGTTGCCAGTGCCTACTTTTTGCTGGAGAAGCATCCTCTCTCCTTCTTGGGGGGAAAAGAGGGAAGAAGCAGGAGACCTGACCCTTGATGTCCATCTGGTTTTCTTTATCTGCTTGGCTGGAGTGGGTCTCACATGGGTGTGAGAGAGAGAGACAAGTCCCTTGGAGCTTTGTGGAGGCAAGATGTGCAGGAAGTGATGCCCAAATGACTTTGGAGGGGGGGACAAAGCAGGCAGCCAGGGAGGTGGTGGAAGGAGTGCCTTCTGTGACCCGCTATGCAGGACTTGCCTGGAGAGAAGTTTTAGGTGAGATTGCAAGAGGGAGTCTTGGCTGGAGCTTCTGTTTCAAAGCTTTTTGATAGCAATAGGTTTGTTGCACCCAGGAAGCCAGAGGTTGGATGAACGCATGGCTAGAGAAGATGGGGACTAAGCTTTAAGAGCTTTGAGTGTTATTGCACTAAACAGTCCTGACTCCTTATGAGTGTTGGCGTTGTAGAGCACTCTGAAGGGTCTGTTTTTACACAGAAGGTACAGCTTAGCTTCGTGACGTGTAGTGAAGCTGTTGTTTTCTTGTTTCTTACATGTTAGAGGTCTAGATTTAGAGTGGGCTTGTCAGAGCTTTAGTTCTTCTTCCACTGCCTTTTTCCCCTAGTTCCTTGATGCAGCGTGAGGGAATTGGAACTACACTGGTCTTCCCTCCACCTCCTCAACCCTTGTGTTACAAGGAATGAGAGACAAAAAGACAGTGTTGCACACAGAGCAAGAGACTTGTCGCTTCTCCCATCTCTCCACAACCACTTTGTGTCTGTGACTGAGGCTGCCACAGACCCTCGGAGGAGCCCATGTCTTGAAATCCCATCATCTGATGGCTTT
>VZTM01019518.1:0-13114 GCA_013400555.1 Jacana jacana
CAACTCCTCTTTGTTTTTCTTAATTATGTAACTTGAATGTTGGTGCTGTCTTTAGTTATATTCTATATGTAAGTATTGAAACAATCTATTTAGGGTCCCTCCAGGGTGGCTCTTGATATAAATTAGTGTATTTTTGTTAGACTGAAGAAATCTTTTTTGGAAAGAGGAAAAAAACTGCCTAAAGCTGAGCAGAAATGGAGCTTTTTCAAAAACTGCAGAAAGTTCTGATTGGAACAAGATATATTTAGGAAGCTTTGTTTCTAACTAAAAAGGCTGAAATGATTAAGTAATTTTAAAATTTTGAGCAAAATACTTCAAAACAATTTAGAATTTCCCACTCCTGTTGGCTAAAGCTGTTCATTAACAAACACTACAAGTTTGATGTGACTACTTCTCTTGAGGAAATTATTTTCTTTTATAATAAATGTTTAAAGATCAGTGAAGGTGCATGTTTTCAAAGAATATACAAGTATTTTCTGTAAATTTCTATTTTCCTCTAAATTTTTTCTAATTAACTTGGTGGGTTTTTTTAAGTTTGGTGCTTTTTTAGATTTTTATGTTTCCTAACTGCCTTCCACTCTGAAAACAGTCTGTACTTAAGAAAACTCATGCTTGAATTCTAATGCAAATTTGGTATCATAAGTTCTCTACAGCTGTTCTAAATCTGACATCCTCCATCTGCCTCTAAAATCACAATTTCTGCACCTGCACTGCCTTGTCTAGTATGCTATTTCTTTTTGTTTTCCATTAATTATTAATCTTACTTCATTTTTCCATGCAATCTTTAGCTTGCTGATTTTGTTTCTCACTTTTTCTGTTATCTTTCCACTCTCAAGTATTTATTTTGCTTATGATAAATACGTAGTCTCTGGAAAGATGTGATGCCTAAATCACTGTATTTTAGTATCTGTAGCAAGCCGACTCCTGGATGATGTCTGGCTAACTGTTTCCCTGGGCATCTGTGGTCTCAGGAACTTCTTCTGGGTGACTCGGAAGCACAGAATTGCAGGATAGCAGATTCACAAATCTTGTATTGCTAAGACAAGCAAAGAAGCTGATGTGTTAATATGTAGGGAACTGTCTCCATGTTCAAGGATGCAAACAACAACAACAAAAAAGTCACAGATATAATGTGTGGTTTTGGCAACACTGTAATGGAGATATCTCTGTAAAGATACTTGTTCAACTGGTGACTTCATTACTGAAGGTCAAGGGCATTTTGTTCATGCAATATCAACATGATTTTGTGAAAGGAGTTGCTGGTATACAGAATTTAAAGAAAAAAGTTACAGTTTGTAGTGAGAAGACAAGCACTAAATTGTGTGTATTTTGTAGTTGGAAAGCGTGTACTTCATCTGGAGAAGCTGTATGAAGTAATCGTAGAAACAGGGAGAGGATATTTCTCAGTTCATCCATCTTTCCTTTTTGAAAACTCATGTTTTGGCATAATGCCTCTTCTGCATTTTGTATGTACAGAATGATTACATGCTTTGAAATACTGTTTTACTAAAAAACAGCCTGGTTCTTATGAGTTATAGAGTTATGTGTGTATATATATATATAAAGTTATATAACTTTTTTTTTATTCCTAAACATGTTTAAAGTGACAGCTGTGGAGGGATGCTGTTAAAGTCAGTTTTCTTGATAGTACAAGCATTATTTGAAAAAAGGACATCCATCAGGAAAGTGTAGGGAAAAGTAAGGAATACTGGTGGTGAAAATATTTCCTTTGACAATCATAATGACTAGTTCTCTGAGCTAGTTCTGTGAGTTAAAGGTCTGCCTCAGTCCTTCTTTTATCAAAGTAACTATGTACCTTTGATCTCTGCTTTTTGATAGTGTTTTAGGTCCAGATGAGTGTAAGTCATCCCTGTATACAACAGAGCCCCTGTTGGGCACTCTGGAGTCTCAGAATAATCAGAAACTGCAGCTCCAGATTTTTATGATCTTGTGCAGTATTACACTGTACTTACAAGAATCGGTCCAATTCAAACGTTTAAAATCTCTGCATTCATATGAAACAAATATATAGGGCATGGATCCACTTATAGGTTAAAAAAGCTACCTACAAAAAGTTTGATGTAATGAAAATGACTTAAGTTTAATATTTAAAGCATCTATTTAAAATAAAAGCTCCTATTTAAAATGCAACGTAGAGAGGAGCAATCTATATTGATGAGGAAAAGAAATAGCTGTTGTAAGCGAAGTCGAAATATTGTGCTTTGACAACTTATTAACTTTAGTAACTGTAAGCTTATGACAGCTTGCTAAATTGTGAGATTTAACACTTAGCCCAAAAGCCATGTGTGGTACTTCAAATTTATATTAACCTCAGTGACCTACCCAGCCAGATTGTCTTTAATCCTTCTCCACTCCCAGCACTATGAAAATGTCTGCTGCCTTTTGAATTCACTGATGGTATTTGCAGCTATGGCCTTAAACACTAACATGATCTGTAAATTCTATGCTTGTAGACAGAGCTCTGTGTGAAAATCTTTATTTGGGCCATTATTTTTATAGTTTAAATTTTATACCTTTACCTTCAAACCTGTCTTTATGATTAGTTTATTTACTTACTTTCCACAAAAAACCTTCATAACTTCAGCTTTTCCTACAAGGCTATTCCTGTTTACCAATAATTTTCATTTATTTAATGTCCTCTACTAGCATCATCCACGCCTGGAATAGTACTTTTTCCTTTTATCAGACCTTTACGATCATCATAACATTGAGTGCATCAAAAGTGAAAGGGAATCATAGAATTCAGGTTCTAATGATCTTAAGAATTATTAATTCCAGCCCTCCCAGTCTTTCCACTTGGCCAGGGTTACTTGGGGCACAACATAAATGAATAAATAAATAGCAGATTTCTGTGTATAACACTGTGAACACTTATAGAAAGCTAGTTATTTATAAACAATATATATTTCAAGCAGAGAGGAACTGAGAGGGAGCCTGAATCAAAAATTTGAATGCTAACTAATCACAAAATATTTTATTGGTAGCAGGCATGGATTTTTGCACAGTAAATTTCTATTGTAATTGACATTTATCATGGTTTAATTTTCTTTAAATTTCTTAATTTTCTTCTTAATAAATTTCTGTTTATTTCAGTTAAATACAGAGATAATTTAGGGGAACTACTGGGCTTCAGTTTAAAACACTGGAGTTCTACTCTTGTAGACTTACTCTAGGTTTTGCTTACTTGTAGTCAAAACCAATCAAGGAATTCAAGTATTTAAACAGAACTATGCAAGAATTTGAGAGGGGACAAGAGTGATTTTTAAAATTTTTTGTAAGCAAAATCAGGTCACACTTGTGCTGTCATAATTTCATTCATTCAACTGCTGCCATCAACTTATTCATAGAATCACAGGATGGTTTGGGTTGGAAGGAACCTTAAAGATCATGTAGTTCCAACTCCCCTGCCATTGGTGGGGACACCTCCCAATAAACCAAGTTGCTCAAAGCCCCATCAAGCCTGGTCTTAAAAAAAACTCTCAGTGGTCTGACCTGGATTTCTAGTGCTCAGCACCAAGGAGTGCTTGATGTGAAGTGCTCACTGCAGGTCTTGTGCTCCCTTTGCAATGGCAAACTAGTCTTTGAACTGATTCTTTGTACTAATTTTTGTAAATCAGGTTTTATGAGGGTATGGTACTTCATTTCAGGTTGGATTTTTTTTTGCTTATTTCAGTCTCTGTAGCTCTTAAACAAGGAGCAGCAACCCTTACCTGCATTTTGTGTGGAAGGTGGGTGTGCAATGTGTCCCTCCTTGTTTGGCCAGGAGGAACGTGAATGGCACATGTGATGGACTGCAACTGTGTTGTCGTCCTCCTGTTATCAGATTGCAGTCTTCTGCTGATGGGTTGTCTGTGTGCTGCTCCTGTCAGAGCACAGGCATTCTAGTCCTGATAGAAACAGTTTGTCTCAGTTTTGCAGCTGGGAATGGTATTCTGGGAGTAGCTTCCCAGAAATGTTGTTTTTTTTTTTTAACCAGGCAGACTGTTCTTTTATCCCTCCTTCTGCTGCTTCCTTGCACACGCATTTTCATTTGTTATTTCATTCGTAACAGTCTTAGTCCTGTTACAAATCTATTAAAAATGTGAGTTGCTTAAATCCCACTGAAGTCCAAACTTGCAGTCATGAAATCTGCAAGTCAGCTACTTTCCATTCATGAAGACACCTAGAGATGTTGGAAGTTGACTTAAGTTCTCTGTAAAGTTGTTTTTTTCCTGAGTGCTTACACAAGTTTTGATGCTTAGTTCTTAATTCTGATACGTTTGAAGAGCTTGTTAAATACTTGCTGCATACATTTGACTGAAATTAAGAAACCCTCCTGCTCTGAAAAGGTGTTATTCAGTAGGCTTTGCAGTAAAAGCTTCCTACTCACAGCTTAGTGACAGGCACTTCCTATAAAGTATGAGCAGAACTGGTGATGCTGTGTTCAGAATGTCAGAAACAAACTTTGGTTCTTCAGGAGAATAAAAATTTCTCTTCTACCTTCTAGGGTGACTATAGTCAGCACTAGCATATTTTTTGTCTGTCCTGCTGAAGCCATGGTGCTGTGTGGAATTCAGATTTGTTAGGCTACTACAGTGCTAGAAAAAGCATGACCAATGGCCAAGACCATGAGGACAGAAAAACTTGTTTTCAGGGCTGGTTCTGTTTTTTGCCTGGTGACTTTCATGAAAGTATTAACATTTAATGCTCACCCATCTGTATTACTTCTCACTTGGCTGGCTGTACGTAGTTGCATACAAAACCTGTGCCCAGGTGGCCAAGAAGGCCAATGGCATCCTGGCTTGCATAAAAAAATAGAGTGACCAGCAGAAGTAAGGAGGGTGTACTCAGCACTGGTGAGGCCGCACCTTGAGAGTTGTGTCCAGTTCTGGGCACCTCAGCACAAGAGAGATATCGAGATGTTGGAGCGAGTGCAGAGGGAGGGCTACAAAACTGGTGAGAGGCCTGGAGAATAAGTCTTATGAGGAGCGATTGAGGGAGTTGGGATTGTTTAGTTTGAGGAAGAGGAGGCTGAGGGGAGACCTCATCCCTCTCTACAACTGCTTGAAAGGGCATTGTAGAGAGGTTGGTGCTGGTCTCTTCTCACAGGCAATGAGCGATAGAACAAGAGGGAATGGCTGCAAGCTGCAGCAGGGTAGGGTTTAGGCTTGACATTAGGAAAAAATTCTTCACAGAAAGAAGTGGTCAGTCAGTGGAATGGGCTGCCCAGGGAGGTGGTGGAGTCACTATCCCTGACTGTGTTTAAGAGTTGATTGGATGTGGTGTTGAGGGATCTGGTGTAGGGGAGAACTTGTGGAGTAGGGCTGATGGTTGGACTTGATGATCCCAAGGGTCTCTTCCAACCTAGATGATTCTATGACTCTATGAAAACATTGTGACTTGAGGTAACTGCCTTGTTAACATCCTGGGAGACTTTTCCTTTTAAGATGTCTGCTATAGCACACACTTTTTTTTATTTTTTGGATGGCACATTTTCTCCATCTATGAAATAAAAAAGAAATAATATAGTGTATGTGAAATGGTTCTTGATGGCTAAAATTATTCACAGTCTTCTGATTTTTCTGCTTTTACCATCAGGAATAACTGGTGAACAGCAAAAAAATAGCTGTTTTCACAATAAGGCCCCATTTACCAAAATAATTGTGCATGCTGCAATGCAATATTAATATTCAAAACGAAGAATAACCTGAATGACAATTAAACATGGAGATAATTTTATTTCCATAAATATATATAACTCTACTTTGCTCCTGCCCAAAATATCTAGCTGCAATTGGAAATCCTCTTGAAATTGCTTGGTATTAGTGAATGAAAAGTACTACCTCTCATTCATCTGGTTTACGTGTTTTTGATAGAGATAATATGAAGATGTCAGATATTTATTTCTGTGCAATATCAATTTTATTCATGTCAACACTACAAGGTGGTTCTGCCTTGCATTCCTCTTGTTTCAAGAGGATTGTGCACCATTTGAACAGCTAAATATACTGTCTCATATAGTCAGATTATAGTCAGCTCTGTCTCAGTCTAGCATGAAGAAACAGGGGAGGATCTTTGAGATTTGCATACAACCTTACTATTCACTCAATTATAAATCAGCTGTCTAATATGTTGAACACCTGATCTCTGTGATTTAAGTTGACATACAAATGGACCTTTGTAAATCTACCACCAGGTTGAATACTCAAATAATGTTAAGTATAAACCTTACAAACCCTATTTTCCTTGGGGTTTTATTTGTACAATCACTAAGTAGGTACATTTTAAACACTTTTTTGAAACTCATAATGTACTTTATTCCAAGTAAAGGTCTTTGCTTGTATAGTTCTTCAATGGTAATTTGTTTTGCTCAGATAATACTATGCTAAATTTGCAAATTGTTTTAACTGGCCTGAGATCACTTTGGCTGAATGCATCAACACCTTTAGTCATCTTAAAATGAATGCCTTAACTTCTTTTATTTTTGTTTGTGCTGCTGTGAAGTAGAACAATAATTTTAATATTACATGCCCACATTCACCTCTGATTATTTATACTTTTTTGCTATTGAAAAGTTAGTGTGCCAAGCAAAGCTGCTGGATTTCTGCCAAAAAAACCAGCCCAACAAAGAGTTACAAAGCCAATAATTAATGGAGCCTCAAATGAAATTCAAAGAAAGTGATATGAGCCCCAGTAATCCAAGTAGTGGGACAGTGTAAGAAATGTCCATCATCTCAGAAATAACCAGACACTGCTACCATAGTGGTGACAACAACAGATAAGAGCACTTACAATCCCACTGCATACTTCAGTGGGTACAATTCCAAATAGGTGAACATAAAAAGTAGTGTCTTAAAGTTTTATCTAACTTTATGTATTGAAACTATATGGTCTATATTTGTTTCAAGTTCTAATTTCGTAATGGTCCCTGCTAATACTGTTTTTTCAGTTCTCTTTTGCTCACTGTAGGTAAGGTAGGTTCATTTAAAGTTTGAATCAGTTGCAGTTTGTGTTTAGTCCTGTTAAATTACAGCCCCTGAAAAGCTTTTTCTTATCATCCTCCAGAAAAACCCCAAGGGTAAAATAAACTTCTGCAGCTTGGTTGTTCTGTTCCTTTTTGCCCACTAATTCTTGAACCAAAGAGGGAAGATCAGTTATGATATTCATAAATGGTTCCTATTTCAACATTTTAATTCTTGTAATCTGAGATTGCAACTATTGAAATGGATGGATTTTTTTAATTTTTTTATGAAGTGTTATTCTATTTAATGTGAGCAAGAACATCGGCCATCTGAACCAGTATTGATAGAGAACAGGGTCATTTTTCTTGAATGAGCAATGTGTTTCTAGCATCTTAACGCTTGTCTGGTGAAAGGTGTTAAAGGGTGAAAGACTGCTATAGAAGAGGAACAAAATACACTTGTAAATGATAGGTTCTATATATTGAAATACTGACACTGATTTATCTTTGAATCTTGACCTGAAGAGGTTTTCAGCTGATTATTTTTTCACTCTTATACTGATCTTCTGTTCCTGATCCAGTTGAATAAATATTGCAGGAAGTTTTCAGACTGTAAAGAAGGGTTTTTTCTCTCTTTATGTACTTTTGCTTGGGTTTTGTGAATTTTTTTAAGATGTGCAAGGTTTCTTTCAGGCTTCTACTGTTAAATGTTGAATACTCAAATGCATACAAAGCAAATCTGAAGGGTTCTTCTGGCTTCCCAGGATGAAAGTAACATTTTAATCAAATATTAGATTATACTGCATTTCTGTAGATGTCACAGAAACAACTGACTTAGAAGGATAGCAGATTCCAGTTGAATGCATGTCAAACTCTTAGCCTGAGTGTTTAAAAAAATTCTACTTATATTAATACTTTTGAATGGACAAAACGGCACAGGTATGTATTCCTCTAAACATATACTATTTCCTCTATATACTCCTGCTATTTACCTAAAAAATACTTAAGTCTTTCCTGGTAGTTTACTTTCTGTGATTCCTGTACTGTAATACTGTAATGTTCTTTTTATTTTTAAGTTAGCGTCTTAGGAAGGCTACATTCTTTCCTTCAAAACAAGACAAAATCTGTCATTACTTTCTCTATTAATATTTTATAATAGCTTCTTGCTTCCTGGGTTATATTTGCATGGCACAGCTCTCCTTTACCTATGTGATCTGTGGATTATGAGGAAGTGATAACAAGGTACCTAACTACAGCTGGTTTTCTGTGAGGTAATTTGCTGTTGTCATAATGGGATTATGTGAACCAAAAGACCTGAGTATTCAAAAGCTGTCAAAAAGAAAAACTGGTGGTTTACAGTCTGTGCCTCTGTCCATCTGAGGAGGGACACCTGCATCAGCTGTTGGGACATCTGCTGCAAATGTTGGTGGAACCAGAATCACATCCTGTTGCCTCTACTAATTTTTGAGCTGTATCAGTCTCTTCTTCCTCCCTCTTTTTGTGACACTTGGGTACAGCTGTGGTAGTCTAAAAACTTGGCAAGAAGATTGTCCTGCCTCCTAACCTATGCTATCTTGTATTTCTTTATTGGTTTCTTACCACTTTGTGTGGTACTGGATTTATCTCATGACTATTTGTATTTACCTGTTCATTTTTTTCTGCTATTGAAACACTTCCCATTGAAGTATTTTGATTTGACATATTTTAAAGTGGAGTGACATTGAGATATCACTGAAATTATGCAGTGCTTCTAATGTCACTTCTTGGCTGAATCACTGCACCTATAATTCATATCAGATGTCTCTAATGTCATGCAGCTTAGTCAGCATAGCAAATATAAGCAATGTTTTGTTTACATAAGACCCACTTGGAGTATGCATTGTGTGATTTTAAACTCTTAAAAAAAAAAAAAAAAAAAAGGAAAAAAGAAAACCATAGCAAAAATATGAACTGTTATTCTACAAGGAAATGTCATTATTTAGGAAAGAGTAGGTTGGTGCATATATGGCATACAAAGTAACTGATGGAATTTTTTTTAATAGTTATCTGTATGAAACTAAAAGCTAATCTTTTGTAGGGAGGTCTGTTTACAGAGAAAAGTGTTTGAGAGAAAGCAGTGATTTTTAATGGCGTATGACAGTCATGGAGCCATCGGACAACAGTGGGAATATGTCTTTTGTCTTTTTTCTTTTCTTTTCCCTTTTTGTTACCAACATGTTGGATATCACAGTGAAGAAGAAAGAAAAGGAAGAATGAAAAATTGGAATTTTAATTTCAAGTGAAATTATGAGACTTATCAAAAAACACACTAGTGTAGTGTGCACTCATTGATGGCTGCTTTTATTCACTGAAGTTAAGCTTGTGTCTTATTCTGTCCTTCTGTAAGAGCAGAATTTCTTAACTAAGTAATTTTAGTAATCTATTTTTTCAGGTAAGAAATAATCTTTCTCTGAGCTTCCTGCCTTCCTGATCTGAGGAACGTGAGCATTGTTAATAAAGTAGCTATTATTTATTTTATTTCTCTATACATTTAACAACTGATGTTGACTTCACAAAGCCTTAAAAATAGAAAAAAATAGAAATAATTTGTTTAAAGAGGTAAAAAAGGGAATGAAGATCTATTTGAACTGTCCCTCCTTCCCCAGAGTTATACAAATTCATATAGTAAAATCACAGTCTTTTCAAATGTTATATCCAATTTGTGTATTACTTCTTTCTAACAGTAACCTTAAAGATGACAGTAATATCTACTTATTGAATGCTTGGTTACTTGTAAAATACCAGGAAATATGGAAGTGTTTTAGTTTGTACTCTATGGATGTTATTAACCTTCAAAAAAGCCTTCCAATCATATATATGGATATAAACAAGTCTATGGGACCAAATAGGACTCACCTGAGCATACTGAGGGAGCTGGCAGAAGTGCTCACTGAGCCACTTTTCATCATTTACCAGCAGTCCTGGCGAACTGGGGAGGTCCCAGGTCACTGGCATCTAATAAATATGACACCCATCCACAAGAAGGGTTGGAAGGATGATCCAGGAAACTACGGGCCTCTCAGTCTGACCTCAGTGCCTGGGAAGGTCATGGAACAGATCATCCTGAGTGCCATTATACAGTGCGTGAAGAGCACCAAGGTGGTCAGGCCCAGCCAGCACCGATTCATGAGGGGCAGGTCCTGCTTGACAAACCTGATTTTCTATAACAAAATTACCTGCTTGGTGGATGAGGGAAAGGCTGTGGATATTGTTTACGTAGACTTTACTAAAGCCTTTGATACAGTCTCCCACAGTATCCTGGAGAAACTGGCTTGGAGGGGGGTACTCTCTGCTGGGTTAAAAACTGGGTGGAGGGCTGAGCCCAGGGAGTGGTGGTGAATGGGGTTAAATCCAGTTGGTGGCTGGTCATGAATGATGTCCCTGAGGGCTTGGTATTTGGGCGAGTTCTTTTTACTATCTTTAACAATGATCTGGACCAGGGGATTGAGTGCATTCTCAATATATTTGCAGACGTTGCAGTTATGTGGGAGTGTTGACCTGCTTGAGGGTAGAAAGGCTTTCCAGAGAGATCTGGACAGGGTGGATTGATGGGCTGAGGCCAACGGGATGAGGTTCAATAAGGCCAAGTGCTGGGTCCTGCACTTGGGTCACAACAACCCCATGCAGAGCTACAGGCTTGGGGAAGAGTGGCTGGAGAGCTGCCTGACAGAAGAAGACCTGGGGGTGTTGGTCAACTGTTGGCTGAACATGAACCAGCAGTGTGCCCAGGTAGTCAAGAAGGCCAACAGCATCTTTACCTGTATCAGAAACAGCATGGTGAACTGGAACTGGGAGGTGATCATCTCCCTCTGTTCAGCACTGGTGAGGCCCCATCTGTGTCCAGTTTTGGGCTCCTTAATGCAAAAAGGACATTGAGGCACTGGAGCAAGTCCAGAGAAGGGCAATGACAATGGTGAGGGCTCTGGAGAGTAAGTCTTACGAGGAGCAGCTGAGGGAACTGGGTTGTTCAGCCTGGAGGGAAGGAGGCTGAGGGGAGACATTATTGCTCTCCACAACTACCTGGAAGGAGGTTGTAGAGAGGCTGGGGTCAGCCTCTTCTCCCAAGTAACAAGTGATAGGACAAGAGGAAATGGCCTCAAGTTGTGTCAGTGGAGGTTCGGATTGGATATCAGAAACATTTTTTTGCATTGAAAGGGTTATGAAGCATTGGAATGGGCTGCCCAGGGAAGTGGCTGGAGGCACCATCCCTGGAGATATTAAAAAGACAAGTTGACATAGTGCTTACTGACGTGGTTTAGAAATGAAAGTGGGAGTGGTCTTTTTTTTATGTTATCAGATTTAGGTTGATGGTTAGACTAGATGATCTTCAAGGTCCATTCCAGCCTAGACAATTCTATGATTCTATAATATTTTATTGGTTTATATAGGATTTCATAAACCTAAGACGCAGAGTCTAATAATCCTTTTTTGTTTTCAGTTTATTGTTAACATTCAACATAGTGGACAGAGCATACTGATGAGAAAGGTAGCATAGGATTTAGCTGTAAAAAAGAATGCACAGAGCTACCTGGGACTTGTGCACTATAACAGATGGATACATTAATTACAAATTTGCTGATCAAGTAGTTTGGCATATAGCCCAGATATCACTCTAGGACAGTTTTATTTAAAATATCCAGAGATGGTGGTATTTGTACATTTTACATCATTCCATAGTTAATAGAATGAAACCTCAGGCTGTTTTAGGCAACTTTTAAGAAGGACTTGTAGTATGGAGAGTATCCAGCTTTTTTAGCAATATTTACTTCACAGGTATTACAGCATTACTATACTTCAGTATTTTCAAGGGAAACATTTTAACTATACCATGGTAAAAAATGAAAGAAAAAAAACACGTTAATTGCTAATTGCAGGGGAATTAATATATGTTCTGCTTCATTGGGTTTGGTGTACCTAATGACAAAAAGCTCAGTGGCTTACAGTGGAATAGAAATTAAAATCTAGACTGAGTCTTTTTAATAATGTGTATCTGTACCTAATGAAGAATAAATGGAGTACTAAAATGCAAATACTAATTCTAATTAGAATNGTTAAAAACCCTCAATGAGAGGTTTTTTTTTTTCTTTTAGCTAAAACAGGTAAAATCTCATTAAATGTTTTAAAGATGTTAGTCTTCATTGACCAGAGTTTATGTACAGAGCACATCTGCAAGCATGTGCTGAAAGAATGATAGATCTTAAAGAGTTATAATTCTTAAAGGCAGAGGAGAAGGCTTGGCAGTTCACATTCATAACAGCCATTTTTGTCAATAACACCTTCATCTGATGACCACGCAGCTCTCCTCAAAAATGTATGCAAAGCATAATCATGGCTAATTATGTAAGATTGCTATTATATTCACCTAGGCAAAGGTCATTCATATTTCCTAGAATACGTTAGAGTTGCCTTACAGAAAGAAGTATCTGTGCTTTTATTTATCCATCCAACACTGCAAATTTGATTCACAAAATGAGTAGTAGGGATTCTGCCTTTAAGTGTGTTTTAGGTTGAATGTAACATCTAAAATTTGGCACATAAATCCTTTCCACATAACTAATAACTTTCACTAAAAGAGTTTATTGAGGATGGAAAGATAGACTTTTGAGGGTGAAGAACTCACAAATTTAGCATTGTTTTGTTTGTAAATGCAATTTGGTGATGGAAGAAAGGTCTTAAATATATATGCAAATATGAAAGTCATTAAGGACTACTTTATGTGTTGGATGGCAATAAAAAGCTTACTTTAGAAACTGTAAATGTGGAATTTCCCAGCTCTGAGGTATTTATTTGGTAAACTAAACAATCTCTGATGTAACATTTTTGTTTGTTGTCGTAGGTGTAACATTCTTAATAATTTTTTTTTTATTTTTCTCCTTGGAAAATAAGTGAGGAAAGGGGCATTTAATTCAATTATAACAACCCATTCCACTCCACAACCTGCTATAATTATGCATCATTTGTCCATTGTTCTCTGCTGCTGGTTCAAAGACTTACAGCTGGCAGTACAAGAAAGCTGTTATCAGTGATAAAGGAGAAGTTGCTGTTGTAGATTTCCAAATATATTCAACCTGTACAGACTAATTTTTTTTTCTTCCTCTTTTTTTTTTTTTTTTT
>VZTM01019520.1:7312-24843 GCA_013400555.1 Jacana jacana
TCAGACCAAGGAGGGAAGTTTCGCTCCTCGGTAGCCAGGTGTTTTGGGGAAAAATGGGATGGTGGGATTTTTTGGTGGTTTTTTTGGGTGTTTTTTTTGCCTGGTGCTTCCTAAAACTGTGGGTGAGAGTGGGTTTCGCCGAAGCGTTATGATTATTACGGCTGTAATTACCAGTTCGTTCATTAAGACCAAAAATGTTTAAATCATCTAGGAAGCCCAACTGCGGTCTAATTTACACCACGGAGATTGCACTCGTTGCTCTGAGCAGGCAGAAACGTTAGTGAGCTTAGAATCGCACCCCGGTGTATTTTCATTGCCATTTTTTTCTCTTCCCTTATTTTTTTACTCCACCCTCCTCCCCCCAACCCCTCGTATATCGCATGAAATTCATCCATCCTGTCAGAGAGGCCCTTGCTTTGCCAGCCCAGCTGCTGCATAAGCTCTGGCTGCAAGAGAGTGACTGGCGTGAGAGCCACAAGTGACTTGGCTGTGATTTGGGCCGTGTTGGCGGAGATCAGGTCAGTGAAGCTCCGAGAGCCTAAACCTAGTGATGGCAGGGACCACCTCCTTTAGAGCCCTGGAGATAAAAGCAGGGTAGCACAGAGAAGGATCAAGCTCCTCAGCGAAAGCATCTGTTCTTTTTTTTTTATAAGACACATAGGTAGCCTGGACAGAGGTTGCTTTTCTATGGGGGGGAGGGAGGTAGTACTTTTTGGACAGTTGTAAAATGAGACAATTGATACTTGGTGATTTCCAAGGCATCTTTGCACGGAAGAGAATATTCTGAATATGTTCCTCAGCCTCGGTGCATGTTATGCAAGAATCTAGAGATAAATGAATGCTGATTCATGTAAATGCCGAGCCAAGGCTGGAACAGGGAAATTCTGACTAGCCTGACATAAAAAAAAAAGCCAAAAGCTTTCTTTTCAACTTATTAACATGCAAATATGGTACACTGGGACATTTTTCTTTATACTTTGGAACGTCTGCTAGTCTCCTACAATAAGTTTTACGATGCGTTGCCAGTATTTGCATCCTGCTCAGAAATCCTTAAAATACTGTAAAATAAAATGAGCCCTATGAAGCCACCCAGTCTTCCAGATCATGAAAAAAAGGGGGAAAAAAAAAAAAGGCAAACCGAAAAACCCCTGTGATTGATGCCCTCCCTACCAGTTGGGGTTTTTTTTGTGTGTGTGGACGTTGTTTTACAAGTGGTACGGCTTCTTGGAAGGTTTGACACCGTAGTTTCTGGGCGATACGTTCCATTAACTCTCCTGGAGAGTGAGAAGGTTACAATTTCAGTTAGGAAACAGCCTGTGTGAAAAGACGGAGGGCTAAGAAAGTTCCCAACCTTCTACCTACTGAGGCTTATTGAGCACGTAGGAGATTGCGCCGTTTTAGGCAACGCTGGAATAGCAAAGCGGCAGGGGAACGCACGCTAATCGGATGCTCCTTCTTTCTTGTTGCTGCAATGCATCTGAAGCCATGAATTATCAACTGTCCAAGTGGAATTTGGTTTTGGTGTAAAAGAAGTGCTTGTGGTCTAAGTGTAGGGATGGTGAAGAATTGTACCATACTATTTTCCTTGGCAAAAAAAAGCCAAAACAAAACATATTTAAGACGATGTTACAAAACTGATTTGAATTCATTAACTTTTTTTGAGGACCTATGTTGACATACAATACATTAGAAGACTTCTTAGTAGTAGAAGTCTTTCTTACACTTTTACTTGTAACCATCAAGCCAGAAGAAGCACGTGCTGAGTTGCTGCCTTATTTATATGGTTTGTTACAAACCCAGTTTCTCAGTCTGATGGTTTTCCTGGGCTTAGTTGGGTTATGAAGATTAGTATCTGAAGGGTGGGTTGAAGGAGAGTGGAGCCAGCCTCTTCTCAGGGGTTCCCAGTGATAGGATGAGGGGCAACGGGCACAAGCTGGAACATGGGAAATTCCATTCAAATATGAGGCAAAACTTCTTTGGGGTGAGGGTGACAGAGCTCTGGAAGAGGCTGCCCAGGGAGGGTGTGGAGTCTTCTCTGGAGACCTTCAAGCCCCACCTGGATGCAGCCCTGAGTGATGTGCTCTGGGCAATCCTGCTTTAGCAGGGGAGTTGGGCTGGGTGAGCTCTAGAGGTCCCTTCCAACTCTGACAACCCCGTGATTCCGTTAGTTTGCCCAATTCGTTTATAGCCAAGATTCTATCGATGACTTGTCTTTTTACTTTTTGAATTTGTAGGAAGTGTTTGCAGGCTTGTAGAGCTCTCACCTAAGTCAAGGGAAGTGCCCAAGAAAGCAGTAAAAGTCGTGCTAAATCACAGAGTTTGTATAAGAGATTACCAGGCATAAGACTTCTGTTCCTTCTCCTGTGGGTAGCTGTCAGCTTCTTGCTGAGTGACATTTATATAGTTTTGTTCATGCTTTTTTTTTTGCATAATAGTGGGGACATTTAAGATGTATTTGCATAAACAATATGTGGACTTTTCACATGCCAGGCTTCCACATTGCAGCATTTCTGAGTTTAATCAGGCAAAACTCGGGAGGCTTTTTGACCGCCCAAACCACATGGAGCTCCCGTTCAGCGCGCAGTTTGGAGAGAAATGGGAAGCAGTTGCAGATGAAGGGTTCTGATGGGGTGGGTATCAGATTATTTTGTGATTCAGGTTGGACCAGCGGCACGCTGGCGTGACCGTGGTTGAAATCTCTAAGGCTGCCTTTATTTACCCACCCACCGGTTGGCCCCCTTTGTTCTAAGGAGACATTAGAAGGTGTATAAAGTTTTAGAAGGAATTAAGTGGGCGTGGCAGAACACACCTGCTCTGAGTTACTGGAGATGAGAGTGACACTAATTCCCCATTAGTGTAATTAGAATTGGTAATTGATACTTTTATATATCTACAGTATAGCAGGCAGGGAATAAAGGTTCTGCTTAAGTGACCGGGTAGTGAACCCCAGTGAATGCAAGTTGTTGTCATCTGGATTATTCGATGCTTCCTTTCTAAGGTAACACATTGAATTTCTGATAGGAGTTCCTGAATGTATCATGTTTGATGCAGTCCTGTATAGGAGAACTTCAGTGGAGAAAACTATGACTTGTAACTCTCTTCCTGCTTGACCTCAGGTGTCTTATACAAAGTTTAAAACTGCCTTCTGTATTCAGTAAGCTTCTGACATTTCCCTGGCACTTTTTAAGAGGGTCTTTCACAAATTTGACTCATTCTTGTCTCATTTAGCATGGCATTACTCTGAAATACTCTTTTAACCTCCCTTTTATCAGTTCTCTCCCATTCAGTAAAGCACTAACATCTACTTAATGGCAAACAAGTGTTTAAATCACTTCATATTCCATGGGTCTTCAGCCCTTGCCAGAAGTTAAAGCTGTACAGAAGCGTTTTGTTGAACGGGGGTGAGTTTAAGCGAGTGTTTTTCTGGCTCACGGATTTAAAACCTGGCCCGGAGCTTCCAGGTGCTGCAGGTTACCTCTGGGGAGCCTGGATACTCCTGACTTCCAGCAAAGATGGCCAAAGACAAGGGAAGCTCAGTGCCACAGGGGAACCAATTGGCAGCTTGGAGGGCTGCAGCCTTAACCCTAATTCTAGCTGTAGATTTTAATTGTAAATAATTGTGCATTTTCTCACGGTAGCTCCATCTTTACCCTCGTTTTCCTGCATTGTTTCACAGTGCATTATAATGGCATTCGAGCAGGCTTATTTTCACCGAAGCTTTTAATCGTGACTGTGAGATTAGCACTTTCACAGCCACCGTTTGAAGAACATGCCTTTTAAACCCTGGTTATGTTTATAGTTTTTTGGCCATTGTGTTCTCTTGGTTTCTTTCTTATTTGCTCTGCTCAGCAAACAGCAAATACTGACTAGCTGAAACACTGCAGTTGTGGTGCTGTTGGTTTGTTGTTGGGTGGTGGGTTTTTGGTTGGTTTTTTTTAATTATTATTTTATTTTAAGAGATACTGCTAACTATTGGTAGAATTGGCAGAACCAGTCCAGGAATTTCTGAGCAGTATTATTTCTTTGCATGGGGTATTGGCTTTCTGGGAATTCTGTAATCCTTTAGGGATTATCCCCATGCCTTTTCTCATCGGAGATGTACTGTTTAGTGGAGAGAAATGTTTACCATGCCAGGGTACACTGACACACTAGTCAAAACTAGAGGAAATTCCTGTAAAGTCGTGTTTCCATGAAAGTAAAATACGTAGAAATTAATTTTTTGGAAAAAAAAATTCTTTGAGTGGCAGCCAGTTAATTTGTTTCATAACATTTCAACCCTTAATCAGTCTGTAGCACTGCAGAAGCATCTTGACCGGTTGGTGATTATGTATGTGAGTTTTATCTATAAACCAAATAGATCCATTTCCTCATAAAATAGGCACATACAGCCAGAGGCCTTACTAGGATCCAGAAATTCACCCGTTACAGGGGGAATCAGTTTAATCATGCAGAAAAGCTGGGGTTTTGGGGTGTTTTTTCTTTATGTACAGACTCACACATATGCACAGAGGCCTGTCTCAAAGACTGCTTTGAGTCTATAATCATGACATAACTCTCAAGACTAAAGTTTTTCACAACTTTACACTAGGCATATATATAACAGTCCTAGAAATGACACTGTGGTAGTACCAAGTGCAATGTAGAGGTGTGGGGGGGGAGAAAGGGACTGCTGTCTTTAAGTGTGTATGTTAACACTGGTGACTTCTTTCAGACACTCGACTTTAATGCTGTTTGGTGCAAAGTGTACAGAAGTATATTTCAATTTCTCCTTCCCAATTTGCATTCTATGAAATACTTTACAATTAGTTTTTAGAAGTGACCCAGGTTTGACCTTCAGTAACAAGTGATGATGAAAGAGGGGCTAATTAAACATGAAATAGCTGGATTGTTGATGCTTTAATTATCTATATTTAACACAAAGCCTTCCACTGATAAGTACAGCCTTTATTTTTTCTTCCTCTTCGGTAAAGTCATCTCGTACGGTGCAAATGACTAAGTTACCACTGAATCATTCTGCGCTCCCAGGAGATGTGCAGAGCCAAAAGGGACAGGATCTGAGCAAAGGAGGATTCATGCTCTGAATAAGTAAAGAACTGTACTATTATAGGCAAGGGGTAGCAAGAAGCATCTTTAAAAAGACAGAATCTGATATATCGACTCAGACAGCTCGGGAGTTGTACATACCCATATAACCCGAGTTATAACCATGGGGCTTTGGCTGTTGCTGTGTCACTCTTTATGTTGTAGCAGTGTACTTCAGTGTGCTTTGCTTTCTTTTTCTTTTTCTTTTATTTTCAAAAATGTCTAGTTGCCACGTTTTCTGGTGTTCGAGACATTTGCTAAGTCGGCCAACTGTCGGCTGCGTTTCGCCGGCAGCTTCAGGCACGTTTTCCTTTAAGGATTCTCTTTCAAAAGTTTTCAGAGGTTTGCCTAGTTCGTGGTCTGCTGGGCTACTCGGAGATGTAAAACTTACTGAATTGGGGTTTTTTGCCTCAAAGTGGAAAAGTGAATCCCCAGACTTCAGAAGCAGCGCTGTGCTTCTTAATCTCGTTAACTGCTTCCTTCACAAGCACTGGGGACTCTTAGCTATTTCAGTACTAATCTTAACAGGATGCATCATTTGCTTTTTATTTGGCTGTACATTCAGGTAATATTGATACAGACATAGGAGTGATTCTTTGTGGTATTTAGCAGGTAGGTTTTCTAAGCAAGTTCCCTTCCAACAGATATTTAGAAACTTAGAGCTGCAAAACAACTTCCTTTTCTTTCAGTCTTAGGCTGTATGTAACGTCCTGGCTAAGTTTTATGTTCTACACTCCTCTTTATTACCTTTTTAGGTGGTTTTGTCTCACTGTGTGCCATTCCTGTATTTTTCCTCCCCTAATTTTTTCTCTCCTAGAAGAGTAGATTTTGTTGTCCATCTGTCACCAAGTTTTGGACTTTGCTAGCCTTATACTGCCTATTCTTTTTAATCAATGATTAAAACGAGAAAAAACACCCCAGACCAACAGTTACTATCCAGAATCAGAATACAGTTTTAAAGTGTTATTGATTTTATTTTTTTTTTATATATACATTAGTGTTATTTCAAGTTTTGAATCAAGATTCTCAAAGAAACTCTGACACTGGTATGGGTGCGTGGTGAGTTTGACTCTGCAGTTTAATGAGAAGTGTTTTGGTGACATGGACTGTGCAATTCAAGTTATTCTGAAAGAATCTTAATTAATTGTAAGTAAAAATAATCTTGTAGTCTAAGGTAAACCAGGTTAAAAAAAAAAAAAGGTAAAACAGCAGATGAGAGAAAATTGTAGCATCCCTTTGGGTTTTGACTCCTAGGGAAAAATAAACTGCCTAAGGGGAGGCTAGAGAAGGTGCATGTGTTATGAAAAAGCTGGGAGTGACTTACTGTCTTCCATATAGTTCAGGCAACAGAGGCTTCCCAAGGTCACTTTTGTCTTGCTGTTGTGTATAACAAAATCTCACACCCGTGCTGGAGTAACGGAGGTCAGTTGGGGCATCTGAAATGTGACTTACACCCATGGGAGAAGAGAAAGGAGGACTGACAACTCCTTTGTTTCTTTTATCAGTGCAGTTTCCTCTCTAAATGTTTAACAGGTCATGCCCAGGTGTCAAAATGTCAAAAGGGGATTATAGCGAAGTACCAGCCAGTCAAGTTCCTGAGTGACACCAGTGACAAACTTTGGAGTTGTCCCAAAAACCACTTAGCAGGGTTCGGTTGCTCACTCTGATCTGCCCATTTTCACTGACAAGAGTTGTAAAATTACAATCAATGGTGACTTTTTACTGTGTTCATGTACCAAACTTATTCTCTATGTTTTTTTTTAAAAGAGTAGCATGGAGGAACCACTTTTTTTGCAGGGGTAAGGAGAAGGTAGCAAACTTTTAAGTTTGGGATTTTAGAAGTTTGAAGAGAAGTAATATTCTGGTCACATGTAAAACTGAAAGGTATGTAAAAGTGATATGGTTGTAGGTTTGGGATGTTTTTTAATAGTTATATCAATCAAAAAAATTTCTCATTTAGGCAATGCAGCTGTTTTGCAATCATTAGATTGTAAACTGCTGTAGCATAGCCCCCAAATTATAACTTAATTTTAGTCAGAGCAGATCACAAAGGACACGATTATTAGAAGCTGAAGGAAAATGTTATGTTTGTCTTCCAAAAACTTCATTTGCCTCATGAACTACTGATGAAAGTCAGTGTATTTTTCAAAGGCAAACATCTTCCTGTCAGATGGGGTTTTATTTATGGTCTGAATCAAACTAACTTTGGCTAACTTTGTAATTCCTGAATAAGAGAAATAAGTTGTTACAAGTAGCATTCCTGGAGTATTAGGAAGCAGTAAAATTAATATTTATCCAAGTATTTGATATAGGGTCTTCCATGATAATATAAAGTCAAATTATAGATGCAAAGTCAATATTTTAAGACTAGGTACAGAAGGCAGATAGTAGCTAACGTGCTGAAAATTGCTCACAGAATACATGGTGGAACTGGAATACAGAAATACTGATTCCATCCATAAATCCCAAAAGAATTTGATCTTGCAGCTCTTTTGTGATCCAGAGATCCTTTATGGTACCACCGTGTAAGCAAGAAAATATTTGTCACCTGATGGGATGAAAATTACATGGTCACACAACGATTAGGGAGACTCCTCCATAAACGCCCTGAAGACCAGTTTGTTGACTGGGCTTGTGGCCAGGGTGGCTGCTAAGGAAGTGTGTGTCTTTTGTGGTGCGTGCCAAATGCTTTCTCTGTGGTAGCTCTTCTCCAGGAGAAGCGGGAGGGGCTGCCGTCATTTATTCTGTCTGTCCGTGTATAGGTGTCAAGGACTTGTCAGCTCCGGAACAGTGTAAAATATGAGAAGTAGCCCCTACTTCCTTTGGATACTGAATCCACAGGAGGCAGAAGTGGTTGAACATGTTCTCAGAGACTTATCCTGGGGGGAAATATCTGTTACAGGGATACTATTTGAAGCAGAACTGCATTTCTGAGTTTAGTGTCATGCTGAAAAATGAATGCAAGGAAATTATGGAGACTCTCATGTGCATTCGGTGTCACTTTAGACACCGTGAAGTGTCTGAGATACCCCCTGTCTGTGCAGGTATGGCACAAGACCTGGGCATCTTCTGGGATGCTTTTCTGTGGCTGCAGCTCCAGGCCAACCCAAAAAGCAATCATCAAGTCCTTTGGTTTACCTAAAGAAATAATAATCACAACAAAATTAAGCACTCAGTGGATTTAGTGCACTTGGGCAAGGTTGAAAATGAGTTTTCCACTTGGATCTTAAGCCCAGTTTTCAGCCGTGTACGCCCTCCACATGCCTATGAACTGCTCGGGTGCAGATATATGTTCTGCTATAGACCCATGTTAGGTTAACAAGTTATTTTTGAGTTGAAACTCGTTCTGTTTTCAGAGAAACAAGGTGGTCAGCAGTCAGCTTAAGGGAATTTCCATTCATCGTCAGACCCCTCAGGCTGATGTTGATCCCCTGTCAGGTAGAGCAAATTAACTTGTTGGACACAAGTTAATCTTTAGTTTGACTTATATCAATCACTGAGTAAGTTAAATCAGGTGATATAAAATTCAGAGGCTGCTTTATATTAAAACAAAATATGTATAAGGAAGATGAGTTTGGTGTTTTTCAAAATATGCGTATATTCATATTGATGATTGAAATGCTGGAGACTTGGTGCATAACATCCAGAGTAGGTTTTCATCAGGTGTTACATCCAAATGTAAAATTCTCTTTGCAACAGGCTGTGGGAATGATGTGGCTTTAATGGTGTTTCAAAAAGCACGATTTTACTATCGAAAACGTTCTTACTCAAACCAATGGGACAGCAGGAGTACATATGGCAAAGCTGGAGTTACCCGATAAGTCACGACATCTATTTGTGGCGTTGCGTGCTACCCCTTGTAGGGAGACTCACAGGAAACACTTGGCCTGAAAATTCAGATCCGCTTTATGATGCAAAACTTGATCTTTCCCAAGAAATCTGGCCAATGTGCTTGGACAAAGCTGTTTGGCTTCTTCGGGACCCCCTTTTTAAACACTACGTTTAACAAGGCAAAATACTGCAGTAGTTCTCTCAAGCTTTCCGAAGATGGAAGGCGAGAGTGGAAATCCAGATAATAAACCAACAGCAAATTAAAGAATTAATTACTTCATGCATCCCCAGCATGTTCACAGTGATGTTTTAAGCCCCTCTTTCACCACCTTTACTGTCAACAGCTTTTACATCTGCTGGTTTCAGCACACATTCGGTCTCATTCTCAGTCACGTTACTCCTATTCTAAGTGGAGCTACTTCTGTCCTAAAATCGGAGTAATGAAATGAGGAATCAGTTCCTTTCTCTCCATCTATGTGTTTTCAGTTGGTAAAATGACACAAAGTGTGTTCTGCGTGATAGTGAGAGAGGATATCCATCATTCTCTTGAATCAGAAAAACGCCGTTTTCAATGAGCATGTAATTACATTCCAGTTGCAGCATGAGTTTACAGAAGGACAATAATTGATTTCTTTGAGAGAGAAGTATTCGTTTCATTTCCAAGTGATGGTGGGAGTTGTTTTACAGAAGGAATAATTGCACCGGGAATTAGAAATCTCTACTTAAGGCCGGTCACTACAGGCTCAGCCATTGAACCTCAGCCCAGATCTTGGCTAGAATCAGTCATGTAGACTTAGAGAAGTCACTTGGAAGACTCCTTGGACTAGATACTGATAGATTTACACTGCTTGCTGCAACTTAAGGGCCAGAATCCTCCCTTTATTTTAACAGAACTTTTCTTAATATGGGTAAAATTCAGCTATTTCTAGAGCAGGTGTTAATTCAGCTGAGTAAAAGAAGCAGCAGTAGGTGTGACACAGAGCAGTACCTGGTTTTGCAGTGGCTTTCCTAGATATTGCAACACAGACTCTGGGTCCTGCATTTTACTCTGTTTATTACTGTATACCTATAAAATAGATTACAGTAACGTATCTGAAATATCTAACAAAAGTCATAGAATGGTTTGGGTTGGAAGGGACCTTAAAGATCACCTAGTTCCACCCCTGATGCCCTGGGCAGTGACACCTCCCATCAGAGCAGGTTGCTCCAAGCCCCATCCAGCCTGGCCTTGAACCCCTCCAGGCATGGGGCAGCCACAAGTTGATGGGAGTAAGTACTTCGTAGGAATGACAAGGAATGACCACAGGAGGTGTTTCACCAGCGCCTGGGTTCAGTCAGTAGGTTCTGGCTTGATGTTGGCAGAAACAAAACCATTACAAGTTGGTGCAGCCCAGTAACCCACCCTGTTTGAATACTTCCAGTCCAGGTGTGGAATTGCATAAAAAAATATTGAAAAAAATTGCTGCTTGTGGTGGTTTTAAGTGCCTTTCTATGTGAACTGGGAAAAATACATGAGAGATTCATTTTAGAAGGGGAAGAAACTTGTTTAAATGTTTGCAAAACGGCGCTGCCTTTGCCGTTCTGGGTTTTGCAGAGACCACTGGGCGCTCATGTAATTTCTCTTATCTCTTTTTTGGTGCTTCACCAGTTCTTTAACTATTTACTTCTTTATTAAAGGCTATGAGTATCCTGGCTATTTTTTTGATTGCTCTTCAGTGCAGAGGAAAAGATAAGCAATGGTGCAAAGCTCCTCTGCACAGAATGAATTAAGAAGATTTTGTCTTCGTTACCTCCTGAAATATTTTATCACTTACGTGACATTCAGTGAGTCTGGAGGATGTTATATTCCACTGGCCCTTCGGATGCTGCTGAATGAATTGAAAATTCATCTTGGATTTTCTAATACTGAATATCAGTGCACCTTTCTAGAAACCTTGAATGCTAAATTTATGGGTTTTTTTGTGTTTTTTTTTTTTTCTTCTTAAATATATAAAAGTTCTTAATTAAATATATAAAGTGACTGAACCCTTCAAATTATACAGTAACCTTCTTGCAGAATTAATGTTACAGAACTATGAAAGGACTGGCTAAAGTGTCACTCTATCAAATGTTTCTAAAAGGCTTTATGTATTTATAAGACTCATGATCTACTATTGATGCAAATTACTAAGGATAAAAGGAAATCCATCTGTTATCAAAGAAAAAAAAAATATAAATTAAGTCCAAGGATTTTAAAGACTTAGCATTAAGGACTAAGAATTCATACTTTGTGATGGGTTTATAATCATTGACAGCAGAAAAGAGTTCTTTTTAGCATTTACAATGTGTTGAGGTGTCTTTTCCTTTTTTTTTTTTTAATTGAAAGAAAATTATTTTGCCATGAGAGCTCATCATCTAACATTCTGTGTCATCTCATAGTTTCATATTCTTCACTGAAAATGTCTCAGTTAAAACATGACCTACACCACTTCACGTTGTGCTGGCCATCATTGCTGCTTTTATTATTACCTCTCCATTCAATCAAACCGCCTGTAGCTAAATAAAGAGCATTTCATCAGGAGCCGTTGGCTTTCAATCAGCTGGGAAACAGATTACTGGCACGAGAACAGATCCGAGGCCGGTGTCTCCGATCCACAACTAATTGCGCGCTGATAATAGTCCTGCCCACGGGCAAATCTTACTCCCTGTCCTGATCTGTGATAGATTTTCCTCAATGCTAATATTAAATCAGATGGAGACATTCGCTAATAGCGTAACAGCTACTGTCTTTAACCTTTCCTTTTTAACACGTACGGTTTGGAGATGCTGTCTCCGTGTTTCCTCTCTGAAAAGAAATGAAGAAAGGAAAAATCTCAAGGAAAATGTAATACTTGGGCTTTTTTGTTATTTTGTTTGGGCTTGTTTGGGTTTGTTTTTTAGCTTCTCCTCTTAAAATGGTCACTTTAAGAGATAAAGCCCCGTTGATACTTAAATACGAATTTACCTGTAAACCCACATATTTTAGTGCTTGGCTCGGAGGGGAAAAGAGCGTGTCTGACAAACTGCAGCAGGAGGGAGTGCTTCACTCCAGCTTGGTGGTGTGTGGGCTGGCAGTCGTGAGTGCTGGTGCCAGAGGACTCCCTGGATCGCTCTACGTACTAACTCTATGCCATACGTGCTGCTTGCTGCATGAAGATGTTAGAAAGAGTCACGTTTTTCCCGTGTGAAGGTGGTGAGGGTGGCTATACTGGAGCACGCAGGAGCTCCCCATCAAAACTTCATCATTTCAGGCTCCTCACAAAACCAGAACGTACTGTACGAGCTAAAAAGAAGGGATTCACGGAAGGTAGAATAACACACACCGTAGTCAGCACGTTTATAGTGCTCCGAGAGAAAGCGATCTTCTGGTCTGCCTCCAGCCTTCTCGTGAAACGATTCCAACAGTTTGAAATACGGTGTGGTTTAGTTGTTTTCTGGTGGTTTTTTGTGTTTTTTCTTTTTTGTTTTTTCTTTTTTTTTCTCACCTTGCTAGTTATGCAAACAGCTCCTCGCATTTTATTTATTTATTTTGTTTCTTAAACCGCAGCAAGTGGGAATTGTTCACTGTCACAAGTAATAGATACCAAGGGTACCCGCTCCGCGCAGCGTGGAAGTGATAAAAACACATGCTTATGAGCACTTGAGATTTCACAGCTATTAATTTTGGACTTTTTTGATTGCAGCTCTGGTTTACAAGAGTGGATGCTGTTAGGGCAGCAGAGCACGGTGACAGCGAAGGATTATGACAACATGCATTTGTCATTATGAGCTTGATAAATTCAGTGTAAGAGATGGTCAGAAAATGCCCCAAAACCTGAAGTCATAAAATGCATCTTGCCTTTGCTGAAAATTAAACGTTATTTCATCATGGCTAATAATCTCTAGTGCTAATATGTGCTAACAGTAGGGTGTTTGAGAAGGTTCCTTTGTGCTTGATGAAATGTGCTCAGCTTTTCCCAGTGTTGATGAAGTCCTTCACGTGGACGTTGAGGGACGCTAGGACCTTATGTGCAGAATGCTACTGTACATACAACCTGTATTTGTATACAAAAAGGTCCTTTACAGAAGGTCAACAAATACTATAGCACATCTGGGGTTAAAAAAAAAAAAAAAGGCAGTCAGGAGGACTCTTCAGGCTTTGAAAAGTCTTGCCTAAAATGATACTCTTCAATTATTTTAACATAAATCAAAGTGTGGTAGGCCATGTCTTCCGTTTTGCCGTTACATTGTCCATACAATCTGGTAGGAGCGGTTCAAATCAGAAACCACGTTTTTGATTTTAGGGTAGAAGGAGGATTTCAGTAAGATTTCATCATCGTTAGCTGCGGACTGTAAAAACCTCATAGCTGAATCTGTAGTATTTTTCCATGCAAATTTCACTGCCGTAACAGAGAAAAGGAAACCTATGGCACGTAGCAGAAAAAGTCCTGAATAAGGGAGGTGATTTAATAAGAACATGACTAGAAATGTTAGTACCTCATGGGGTTTTGGTGGTTTGTGTTTTTTTATATTTAATCTTTATCATTCTAGGGAATTCATCTCCAGCCTTTCTAAAATCCTCACTGAACTACTAATGTTTTTTGTTGTGTTTTTTTTTTTTTCATGTTTTCAGAATATCACCAAACCCATGCTAATCTGGACCAAGGGCATGTTTCAGAGCCCTGGAATTTCTGAAGAAAATACTTTGCCATGTTTCCTGGTTTTGACATAAGAGATCCACCTCAAACTTTTGCAAAGCATACAGAGGGGATGGTTTATTTATTCAGAAGGCAGGTTTTATATGTTGCAATTAGCAGTTTATAGTTTGTCATGAGATTATTAAGAAAGAACTGCAGATCCAAGAGGCCTTTGCTCCTTCGATAATCAGGCAATGGGGTTTGATAGGTGGTAGTGTGTATCCCATGTTTAAGGCATTGTAAGTTTAGAATCTAGAGGAGGAAAAGGATTGATCTCATGAGGAAAGGAAATCCAGCTTTTAGTAAGAACATCTTTCTGCCGACCGCTTTTTTTTTTCCCCTCTGTAGTGAAGAACTGCAGGTATTTGGTTTGTCTCCCACAGGAAAGGTCTAGCATTTAAGCAGGGCTTTTCCCTTGGAAAAAGAGAACAGTTAGAGTTCGGTCTTTTTCTTTTTTCTTTCTTTGTTTCTTTTTTCTTTTTTTTTTTTTTTTTTTTTCCCTACCCCCTGGAATGGAACTCAGAAAAAAAGAGCTATTTTTCAATCATTCTAGCACTCTGGTTTTTGGCAAGGTCTTTTATTAAATAATTGAAAAAAGTATTTTGAGATAGCTTTGTCGAGTAAAACCGATGCTCTCTACCTTCCCTTTTCTCCTCTTCTTCATCAAAAGCTGGGCACTTGTAGGACACTGGGGCATATAGACAGAAAACCTGCATCTTTCTAGGCTTTTAGGAATGCCTACTTTTTTCCTGTGCTTATATTTGGAATGATTTTTTGAAGGGACTCTTATATGAGGTATAGGCTTGCTGACTAATACTAAGAAATAAAGGAACAAACCAAAGAGAACCTGTGGTGGAAACACTTGCTTCCAAAGTTTGAGGTTTTTTTTTCTCCCCAGTTTTTCTTAAACATAAAGGATTCTGATGAAATAAATTTATGTGGTGAACCTTAAAATAATTGCTTGTACATTGGCTTTACAAAGAGCTGGTTTAAGAGCAAAATAAGGTCAATCTTTTAAGGATTTTGGAGGAAGAACTTCTCTTGAGGAGCCAGTAGAAGACATATACTGATATATATGGGAATTTTAGTCACATATAAGGTACCTTAGAGTCCTGTGGTACATGTATTTTATTCTCAGTTATTGTGCTCTGTGTTTTCAGTCTCACCTTCCCAGTGGCAATATGAGGATTTCAAGATTTTCAGTTCAGTCTCTGTTCTTCCCACCAATCAATTTTATTATTCTAATATAGCAGGAGCTAGATACTACTGTGCACTGAGGGGGTCAAACATTAAGAAAAGGTGAAAACTGAAGATTATTTATGTTTTTTTCCTTTCTCCTGAATTGCAGAGTGTTGGAGACCTAGAAGTATGTTACTATTGGTTTATTGGTGGTGGTGGTGGGTTATTTTTTAATAATTAACTTTTTCTATGAAGACTTGCATTTTTGAAGGTCTAAGCATATGTGGTGAAAGATAAGACAATGGAGACAGGAAAGACCTTTGTGTACAGAATTTCCCTGCGATGCCCAAGAACTTCCACAGAATTGCAGTATGTGTCTGTATGACATTTTAGACACCTTTTCCCAAAAAGGGGTCTCTTCTCTGTTATAATAATGACAAAACCAAATCAACCAAAAAAACCCCAAAACAATCCACTAAAAGCGTTCCCTAAATCAGGCTGACTTCTGTTTCCACGAATCAACCTCCCAAGTTAAATTCAGAATCAGCCTGGCAAACACCTGTCTGACCTATGCTGTAAAGAGTAAACAGAGGAAATGTCAGTTCTACACCTGATCTTCTGTTTTTTGTTAAGCCTCTTTTGGAAAGAAAAGGTTTTAAGTATTTCAAGCACAGAAGAAATAGTGCCCATCCTCTCTTCTTTTCCATAATTCAGGAGCTAGGATGTCTGATTTGTGAGAAGCTTATTCTGTGACTTTGTGTGTAATTGACAGTGAAGGGGGAAAATGAGGCAATGTTATGCCTTCGCTAGCTCTTTTTAAAGGAAGGAATATACTTACTCATTAATGACCCAAGCTGTGAATAGATTCATGGTTTATAGCACAGCCTAAGAGGAGGTTAAGAGAATTTAAGGGTTTACCACACAGCCTTAAAGGGGGCTAAGAGAATTTAAAGGGAAGAGATTCAGACTGGAAAATTCTGGGTAAACATTTACCTATCTTCTTGGCAGTTCATTATTAAGTTATGTGTTGGCATTTTGCAGGCCCAGAAAGAAAAGAAAGGTACAGAGCGAAGAATAGGATCACACTGATGACCTATTATTAGAGTTTAAGCAGAATGAGTGATTAGTATCTAAAGCATGGAGCAGAGGTAATAAAAATCAGTACAAACTACTAGCCACAGTGCACAGTAACCACTAATACAATGTAGTTCATTACATTACTTCACGATGTAGTACTGTGTGATGCAGTTTTATTATACTCTCTCTGTATTCTGGGTTTAGACTTGTTCAAACTCTTGGACTAGTTCTAGGCAGTAGATGTTTCATGGTGATCTACAAATCATAGAATAATTTAGGTTGGAAGAGACCCTTGGGATCATCAAGTCCAACCACCAGCCCTGCTCTACAAAGCTCTCCCCTACACCAGATCCCCAACACCGCATTCACTCTAAACCACATTAAACACATTCAAGGATGGTGACTCCACCATCTCCCTGGGCAGCCCATTCCACTGTCTGACCACTCTTTCTGGGAAGAGTGTTTTCCTAATGTCCAGCCTAACCCTATCCTGCTGCAGGTGAAGCCATTCCCTCTTGTTCTATTACTAATTACCTGTGAGTACGTTCTCTAAGAAAGATGGACCTCTCTGCATCAATCATGGAAGAGCAGTAGCTGAGGTGGCTTCTAAGTCACTGAATTGGGACGAGATTCCAGCTGTACCATGATTTTTCAGAAGCAGGCAGCAGTTATGATTTCACTGGGTGCAAGCTTTATGTCATCTGTACAAATAACTGGGCAGACATAGAATAAAAATATTTGAAGGTGTTTCTGTCCGTTTTGAGTGTTGGAGCATGGACAAGTGGACAAGTGTATTTGGTGGTGGCAACAGGAGGTGGGAAGACAGGGAACAGGCCTGTTGAAGGAGCACAAAATGACTGGTAGAGCTGGGAAAGTAGGCAAAACACAGGTGCTTTATAGATATTCTCTCCAGACACCAGGTTATATGATTATTTCTAAAAATGGTAATTAGCTCTTTACCATAGTTATTTTAAGTAACGAGTGACAATGACGGAAGTGGTAGCGCTGATGTGGTGCTGCCCTGATACAGGAGGCTGTGAGCTCATTGGCAGGATTTATGCAGGTTTTACTGTCACTTGTAAAGAACTTGCAGAGAATCTGGCTGTTTTGCTTTGTCCTCCTGCCCTAGGCAAACCTTGCAGGGAATAAACATCAGAGTTAATTTTAAAAAAAAGACTTTTATTTATCGTGTGTCATAAATAACATTGATGGATTTTGCTGCTTATATATTCAAGCCTAGAAAATGAGGAATATGCAGACTGAGATACTAGAATGTATTTATAGCCTTCCCAATAACTAAGATAACCCACAGCAGCCACAACTTTTTTTGGTTTTTAGCTGTTTTATGTTTTGCCCCTTTTTTGGCATTTATCTAACAAGTACGCTTCGAACTCTTAGAGGCAAGTGAAAATACTGCTTAGATGAATCTTATATTATGATATACACATAGAAGTCGTATATAAATGTGCCAAAGGCTGGGGGTTTGTTTTCTTGTGATTGTAGGAACACCTGATTTTAATAATGCGATGTTTCTTCTTCAAGCATGATGTCGGTGCCGAAGATTATGAAAGAGGTTGGGTAAATTCACATCGAAGCTGAACTTCTTCAGGAAGAAAAAGGGAAGCAAGACTGAGATGGAAATATGAGCAATGCTTATAGCCCCCCCCC
>VZTM01019521.1:270-42586 GCA_013400555.1 Jacana jacana
ACTATTACAAATTCAAGACCAGTCATTTTTGATCATATGGACATTATTTGTGTTAATATATACAGCTTGATTCAACTGTCACCTTTAAAGACATGTATAGTGTTCAAACGTATAGGCATTTTATACAGCATGGTGGTATAGTGAACATGACAAAACTAGCAGTTGTTATTAAACCTGGGCAAAGTTCTTCATTGCTACTACATTTAATTTGTCATGCTCTTGGTGAGCACTGGAACTACTTTCTCCTGTCTGCTCTTTTCCTCCAAAAAGGCTCCAATTCCTTTGTGTGACAGCAGTTCATGAAATATGTGTTGAAGTTGCCATTTTTTCTAACTAGCTACTTCTTCATTCAGTTGCTTGTATTTTGACAGGTGGGTTTTAATTTTTTTTTTAACTAAATGATTAGACATTTAATGGAAATTCCACTACTGCCCTACCTACAAGACTGCAAAACAAACAGTGAGAAGGCAGGAGTTTGACAGGAAAACTTGTGATCCAGATCTTTACCTAAATTTACTCAGCTATAGACTCTAAGACAGCTATGCCTATTACACTGATGATAACCTTGGTCTATGTCCAAAACAGTAGCAGTAAACCAAAAGAGAAGCTATCTAAAAGCTCCAACTTCACCACCAAGTGAAATCA
Source organism: Jacana jacana (assembly GCA_013400555.1). Lineage (NCBI taxonomy): Eukaryota > Metazoa > Chordata > Aves > Charadriiformes > Jacanidae > Jacana > Jacana jacana. The sequence goes on from VZTM01019521.1 coordinate 916, forward strand.
AGTACTTAATACCCTAAGAAGAGCACCCAAAACAGAGAAGTTGACAAAGCACATCCTTGCAACTCAGAAGCCAGTGTAACAGTTGACAAGCCTTTTTTGCTCTTTCATCAACCAACATCACTTGCCCGTAGATCACAGCTTAAGGAAATCTTGGCGCCTTCTGTAACTCACCTAGACATCACTCAAACACACCTGGTGGGGCAATGGAGACAGACATGCAAACTCAAACCAATGAACAAACTGGTCGTTATTTTTGTACGCTTCACTGCTATCGCCACCCAAAATGTCAAGGAAACAATGTGATTGATAGTCACAGCAGAAAAGCTGCTTGCATTGTTCATGAAAATACATATTAGCCATGGACACGAGGAGAGTACAGCACGGTGCAAACAAAACGTCCTTAGCCTTCTCGATCATATTATTGAAACAAGAGCTAGAACAATAAGCTATTAACCACTGTAATCTACCTTATGTTCCAAAAATAACACATTTTACAACTGACCATTTTAAGTTAAAAATGTGTGTTGCAAACCCAGTGTTCTGCTCATCTGCACCTATAAACATAAGGTCGAATTATTTTTTTTGCCACACTAATTTCAATCTGAATTGTTTCCCCAGGTCTGGATTTTGTCAGCATGGTAAAATGAGGGTTTAGTTCCCCAACAGTTCTAGTTTGAAAATAGTTTTAGTTCCTCCCCAAGCCCATAATTTCTGATGACTTTTTAATAATTATCTGAAAGAACAGTTTAGACGATGCTTTGATTGACCCACTGACAGCTGGATAATACACGACAGTAAAGAGACACACAAATGGTGAGGTAATCTTCGCAGGTCCGTAGATGACACTAAAGTACACTGACGTGGTTTTATTTCAAAGAGACACATCTTCCTGACCCTGAAGTTTTCATGTGGTCAAAAATCCTATGACACATCACATACTTTGGAGAGCTAATACAAAACAGAGCTTTGAGAAAGGTTCACATGTAGGGAACAACTGCAATCCCGTCACCACAGTGCCATCCTGTGTGGTCTCAGCAGGCTCTCTAGTTTGGCCCAGCTTTTGTTGGTAATAGGATCTATTCCCAGTGTAAGAGTCACATGCATCTCAAGTATTTTCTCATGTCATGTACTGATAACTCTGATATATTTAGTATGAATGGACTGAGTACGTATTAGAATGTACGTCAAGAAACCCTGTGCTTGTACTATGCATGAGTAAACAGGTCTGGAATATGACTTTGAGGGTAAACACTCATATCAAAATGATCACTTGATTTTGTAAAATTAATCTAAAACCCTTCAGCAGTAAAATGATAACACAAGCCTAAAATATTTAGGTGAGACTTAGCTCTATTATGCACTTGTGATCTTTTCTTCTTTAATATGAGTCATCCTGAGAAAGCAGTCCCCCTAATTTCTTCAAATTTCTGCACTCTGAAGTGTTTGGCCACAATGAAATACATAATTGTATGATACCCCAGTCACATAACCACAGCAACCAACTGCCATGACCTAAAATTAGGGCTGGACTTTTATGGAAGACTGCCCTTTATACAACTTGAATAAGGATTTCCCATTCCTGATTTGGGGGCAGATGTGTTCTGACCATATATTTTACTCCCTCACTAAAAACATTAATATATGCTTAACTAAATGCCTACCATGCACCTTCGTGTATACTTACGCTACTACTTAGACAAGGTTTGGATTAGACCGTAAGAAACTGGGAGACAGATTTGTGTCTGTTTAAAAATTCAGTATGATTTCATCAAAGCTTGTTTGTATTTCAACTTCCAGGTCAATTGTTACCATTAACATGACTTTGAGCATTTATTCTGTAACAGGAATTCAAGAATTCCTAGAAAGCTCGGACAGAGCGGCCCCTGTGCACTGACGGTTCCACCACAGAATAGTAATGGGATTGCTACTGACAGGGCCACTACCTTGGAGAAATTCTTTGGCCAGAAGCTAAATGACATTCCAGCCTGGACATTCCATGCATAAACATGGGGACAAGAGATATGTAAAAGATTTAGTTGAGGAAGGTCCTCTTAAGGCAAACAGGTCACCGCACCACTGCAAAACAGGTCAGCTCAGAGGAGGCTTGAAAAACTTGTTTAGCTTAAGAAAAACTCATCTCACACCCAGGACTCTTGAGAGATTGCTCTGAAGAATTCAATGATTTTCAGACACATAATTAACACGGATCCTTTTTGAAACAAGAAAGTATGGGCCTCTACATGCTAAACTTGCATTTCCCTGCTTTACTGACACATTGCTTCTGAAAGATGTAAGTAGAAAGCAAAGTTATATAATCTGGGGGTGGTGGGAGAACCTGACAAGAATGCATGTAACTGATGGGGAAGCTTGCAGCATTAGTTTTCCAAGACACAGGTTGCTGGATTGTTCCTCTGCCTCAGAAATGTGTTCACTCCTAGGAGTTCACTTGAGATAGAATAGACTATGTCAGTTGGAAGAGGCCTACAATGATTACCTACTCCAAATGTCTGACAACTTCTAGGCTGACAAAAAGTTAAAGCAAATTATTAAGGGCAACGTTAAATGCCTCAAACCCTGACAGGCTTGGACCATTGACCACTTAATGTCAAGTCTAAACCTCCCCTGGCACAGCTTTAAACCATTCCCACACATTCTATTACTGGATCCAAGGGAGAAAAGTTCGGTACGTCCCTCTCCAGGTCCCCTCCTCAGGAACCTGTAGAGGGTAATGAGTTTGCTTCTCAGTATCCTTTTCTCCAAACTAGTCAGGCCCAGGGTCCTTAGCTGTTCCTCACAGACACTCCTTCCAGCCCTTTCACCAGCTTTGTTGCTCTCCTCTGGATGCATTCCAGGACCTTCACATCCTTCTTAAATTGTGAAGCCCAGACCTGCTCACAGTACTCAAGGTAAGGGCACACCAACACTGAATACCCCAGGACAATCACATCTTTTGTCCATCTGGTCATACTGTGTTTGATTCACCCCAGGCTGTGGTTTGCCCTCCTGGCTGCTGGAGCACACTGCCGACTCCTGCTGAACCTAATGTTGATCCCTCTCTGAGGGGCTGCTCTCCAGCCACTCCTCTCCCAACTTATACTTGTGCCTGGCATTACTCCATCCCAGGGGTAGAAGCAGGCATTTGGATTTGTTAAATTTCATGTCATTAATCATTGCCTAATGCTCCAATCTATCTAGATCCCTCTGCAAGGCCTCGTTCCTCAAGAAAATCAGCAGCACCTCCCAGCTTGGTACACTCAGCAAACCAGCTAATGGTGCATTCATCTCCTGCATCCAGATTGTTGATAAATATAATGAACACATCTGGCCTTAGAATGGGGGCCTGAGGAACACTACTGGTGACCAATCACTGGCCAGTTGCAGCCTAATTCTAGACAATACTTTGATACCCCCTAGCTGGACAACTTTTCCAGAAGGATGCTGTGAAGGATGGTATCAAAAGCTTCACTGAAATCCAGAAAAACTACAACCACTGCCTTCCCTTCATCCACTAGGCTGATGGGCTCCTTATTAAAGAAGGATATTGAAAACCACTTTGTGAACCCATGCTGACTGTGCCTGATGATTGCATTATTCTTTAAGTGCCTTTCAATAGTACCCGATATGATCTCCATAATTTTTCCATGAACAGGTCTGTACTTTCTTGGGTCTTCCTTTACCCACTTCTTGTAAATTTGAGTACCACTGGCTGGCTTCCAGGCAGCAGGGACCTCCCCAGACTCACAAGAACTTTGGGAGATGATCAAGGGGGTAATGTGATAAGATCCACTAACTTCTTCAGTACTCTGGGATGAATCCCATCAGGCCCCATGGACTTGTGAACATTCAGCTGATAGAGCTGGTCCCTTACAATTTCAGTGTCCACAAATGGAAATTCACTGTTCTCACACTTGTGGTCCTCCAACTCAGAGGACTAGGCAGCCCAAGGTCTACCTATATTATTAAAGACTGAGGCAAAAACCGCATTGAATGCCTGCACTTTTTCTTAGTCCCTATTAGTCAGATGACTATCTTCAACAAGTATCTGTCCAATGTTTTCTTTAGGCTTTCTCTTACCATTAACATACTTTAGAAAGCCTTGTTATCTGAAACAACACTGGCCAGTTCCAACTCTGATTCAGCTTTGGCCTTGCGTGTCTTCTCCCTGCATGTACAAACCACGTCTCTGTACTCTTCCAGAGGTACCCAAAGCCATTACCCAGACCCAGGAGTTAAGGAGCTATTAATGTGATCAGTACAGACTAGTGTTTTTCCAGAAAGCCAAACTGGGTTGTGACATCAACCTTCCAGCTTTTTATTCTCTTCTGAACAGAACAAAACCTAAAAGTAATTTGATTTTTTTCCAAAATACAATACCCAAAAATAAATGGAGTATTTCTGAAGACAACATTATAAATGGAAGAAAGGACACTGCTGACAAAAATTTTGTTCTTTGGAAGAAAATAGTAAAAGGATCTGGTGCTGCTGCACCACCTCCCTGTGCCAGCTGATTTTAAACAAAGTGTTGGCCCAAAAGTAAGTGTCAAGTCTATACATCCTCTAAACCTGTGGGAGGAAAGCCTAAGATTTGGATCTGAATTCTGCAGCACAAGGCCATTTCTAATTTAAATGAATTAGATTCAGGGAGGAGAAGATAATAAATAAATATCTTAGACTCCCGTGTGGACAGCAGTCTGTGTGCCAAACTCCTGCTGAGGGTAAATTTCTATGGTCAAGTTATAAGGCTATAAAAATAAGGGTTTATAATAAAAGTACTTACAGATGCTTAACTATACTATAACAAATGCCACCTTGAAAAGACAAATGTACAGTCCCATTCACTGTGTGGACTGTATTTAGTTGCAATGCCAATTCAACTTTCCTCTTCCCAAAGGAACAACTGAGCATCTCGACCAACTACAGCTCCTCAGATGCAGCACATTCCAGCAATTCCAAAATGTTCTTTTACTTATCCATCAGCTGCAAAAGCTTTTTGAGCTGATTTTTTTCCATCTGAAGATAATGCACATAAGCATGGGTATAAATCAGCTCTTGCAAAGTCAAATACCTAAATCAAGCACAATGATTCCACAAGAAGTCCTGGATGAACACATAGCAAAAAGGAAAGCAAAATGTTCAGCCAAAGACATTTCAGAATATGGAGTGTAAACCTTTTCTAAGTCTAACTTTGGAAGACAAAGCTTTTCATTTTGTAATGAGACACATTGTTTATAACAGACATGAGAACCAAAGGTAATAAAAATGAGGCACTACAACCTTGAAGGTTATCCACAGCTGCCAGGAAGCTTCTAATTAAGATGAGCCATTTAAACCAATAATCAGAGGGGAGGTAGTAAGGACACACTAACACATTGGCTTCCCATCTCCAGGGCTCTTATCAGGCCCTAGTTCTCTCTTCCTCACTCCACAATAATCACCTCTCTCTCTCTACCAGGGAAACACAGTGTTGGATTTGTACTAAGCATAGGGGTATCTTATTTAAAAAAAACAACAACCAAACATCCACAGCCAAACAAAGTCAGAAATGTGGTTTCAAGAATATTCAAACTTTGGAGTAGTTCTCCTAGAAAACAGCTATGAAATACATCTGCAGACACCTTTATCTACTCATGGTCATGTCACATAGTGCAAAAGGGTATCTCCTAAAGCTGAGCTGCCAGGCCAGTGCCAGCCATATGTCCATGCAGCTAGCACAGGCAAATTAACCTTGTTCATGAGGACTAATTCAAGCATCCTGTATTCTGTCCTCATGTCTACCACTTTAGATCTGTGTCTTAGGAGATAGGGCAGACCTCACAGAATCATTTCTCATTCTCCTGCAGCTGAGAGTTGAGCTGCATTTTGGTGTCTTTGCCCATGTATCCCTGTGTCCTAGATACAGCTAGGTAGCAAGGCTCAGGGTTCAAGATATCTGATGGATTCCCACCAACTTGATAGCAGTATCAACTGTTGTTTGTTTTGTCTCTTTTTTCTACACTTCTTCTGTACCTTCGGGTCAGCGATGCTACAGAATTTGTACAGATCTCCATAAACTGGGAATATGCCAGTCTGTTTTATGGCTCTTTTAAGTTACCAGGCTGCTGTGAAGGGGCTACTATTTCTTTTAACATTTGGATGAAAACTAAACAGTCCAATGTGTGACTGAAAAAAAAAAACAACAAAAAACACCAAAAAACCAAACCAAACCAAAAACCACACAAACCAAACCGTCTCTGCCTGCAGCGTCATGTGTCTTCTGTCTTTCTGTCCCTGTGTACAACTGTTACCTTTCAACCAAATACATATCACAGGCTACAGAGCTGAACCACTAGTGCTGTTATAAACATGGGGTTGAATTTCATCACAAACTTTTACACAGTTAAAATGGAAAAATACCAGGCTGATGAACACTCAACTGGTATTTTGGAGGGGTTTTTTTTTTGTTTCTTTGGTTTTCTTGTTCTCCCCATTGAAAAAATTATGCAGTAGCATTGTTTCTTTAATAGCAGTATTATTAGACTTAAAAGTACCTGAATGGTGTAAACTGCCGAGGACAGTGATGGGAATTACTTAGCTTAAGTTCCTGGAGATTTGTCTCACAGTAATGGCCTGAATTTAAACAAAGTTAAATTTAGTTTACAGAGCAACAGAAAATATCCTCACAGTAAAATATATTAGCCTGTGAAACAGTCTCTTAGGGAATGCATTATCACTTGAGTCAGATAAAAATAGACAGTTTACCACCAGAGGAAAATACAGTAGGACACAATCCTGCATTGGCAGGAGTATTAGCCAAGATGATCTAAATGGGTTTCTTCCTTCTTCCATTTCTGTGAAGTGCGAATTGTTCATAATATGATTGCAGTGGAATATGTTAAAACAAAGTATTCAGGACCTCCCACACACATTGGCTACCAGTTGTTCCCTTTCAGCTTTCTACAGTCTTCTTCCTACCAAATCTAACAGTACCTTTTAACCAGTCCAAAAGGAACAGAGCCTTTCTGCAAGGCGGCAACATCACCCTTTCAAAGCCTGTGCACCCTGGAGTCACTGCATCCTACCGAGTGTGCACACTTTGAACTTTTCAACAATTCTTAACACCTACTGTGTCTCTGCTTGGTCTCTTGTAGTAGGATTAACACAAGTATGTGTGACAGGAAAAGCGGCTTTGATTTGCTTGTCTACAATTCAATGGTCAGTGCACTATTTCTGAACTGCTCAGACTGCAAACTAGCAATGAACTAGTTCAGAATAACCATCAGAATTTAATTATTTCACAAGCATCACAGATGCCTTTTGGTCAATTTCAAGTCAGCTTTTGAATTAAACTTGAATTTTTCTCTTTTCAAAACAAATATAAAAAGGCAAAAATTGACAAACTTGGTTCCTCCTTTGTAATAAAAATATTCTTAATCTGTAGTAAAACAGGTACATACTATTGATCAGTCTCCCTCATGCAGAAGGGTTTACCATTGATATGAGACATTTACAGCAACAACTAATTTATTCCATTCTGCTTGCAGAACTGACTGAAATACTAGTTCAAAGCAGTAGTCTCCCTTTAGAGAAATATTCAAGAATGTACTTAATTCTAAACATATCAACAATCCCACTAATGTTAATTAGATTTAAGGAGACACATAAGTTGTTTGTTCAGGAACGATGTGATTTGTAGTGTGCTTAACCTTAAGCATGTACCTATACATCCTACAGAATGTACATAACACTTCAGAAATTTACCCAGAAAGTACTGTGGGGATAAATATTAGCAAAAGGTACGTAAAGATGCCACAGAGAAAACCTTTTCATACAAGTAAGATTTTCAAAATAAAGTCCATTCCTACTGTACTTAAGGAATCTGATTTGAAAAACTCTTGCTGCTGTAGAAAACATTCAGGCACTGGAGGAGGCACAGGTGACTCAACAATTCTTTCATACACAGGGGAAAGAGAGAGAGAAAAAACGTAGAATAGTTCAGGTAGAGTTCTCTGCCTGAGGTCACAAAATATAATTCTACTACAAAACAAACGGGACATCAAACATTGTTCATCAAAGTGCCCAGTAAAATAATCCAGGACAGTTTTTAGCTTTGCTGTCAACTTCTTCTCAGAGTTTAACATACTGTGATAATCTGTACAGTATTTTTCACTAGCAGAACATAAAAGGACAGTAAAAGTGGGTATTCTCCTTAAAATTAGACAACAGCAATCAGTCACAAGTTCCTATCCTGAGGCTTCTATTCAACACTTTTAAGGAACGTATCAATCAAATTTCTCTTGAAAGCTTACTCTAACATTTGCTAAATTAAGATTTTAACTAGAAGGTTAAAAACAAGTTCCTTTTCATCATCACCTTGATTATCTTTTGCACATGTTCCAAATGAATGGCTACATTAAATTTATTCCATTAGAGTTTAATTTTACATCTTCATTCTGAAGGGCTAGACAGCTCTGCACTGCTTAGAAACTGGAATGAACACTGCGTCACCAGTACTGCATTGCAAACATTTCATGTAATTTTATTTAGCTGGCATATATAATTCATATTGGTTTATATTGTTTACCGAGTCTCTCCTATAAAGAAGCTTTTTTTTTAAGTACAAATTTTTATCTATTATTAGCTTAGAATACTATTTAGGTATCATGAGAACGAATGAGACTATGACTGCTGTAGATTGCAAATTAGTTGTGACAAACTAGTACTGGCAGAGTTACTAAGAATAAAGCCTCTGCTTTATTTCTTAGTTCATGTATGTTCCCAATTTAGCATAAAGTGCTTATTTTATTGATGTTTTGTTGAATAGAGACTTATATCTTTGAACTTCCCTGGTTTGATGCTTCTATGCGCTCCAAAGCATGTGTCTGCCCTGCACGGAACTGCATTGTGCCAAATACTGATTGAGAAAACTGGATGTGTTGGATACTTCTAATGTCCCTAAGGAGACTATATGAAGCTTTTTATTTTGATCTGTATCTTTATATCCAGCTTTCTGCAGGCTGGTTTCTAAGAAACACATCCATCATGCTTACCTGCGCTTTTCTAGCCCACTAATCGGCCCCCTCCCTTCCCGTAGCACCATCAATTATCTCGTGACAGCTGTTGGGTTGCTTTCTGGTACGTTCGACTTCAATTCCAGCTTTGGCACTGAAGTACTTCACAGTACATTGCTTGCCAGTCAGTTTAAAACTCATAATCACAAGCACACGGATCCTGTTCAGATTAGCACCATTTCTACTGCGGCAGTGTCCGCGACCCTCAAACAAGCGCTACGTTTTGATTATTCCACCCGCACACTGCACACATCAGCTACTAAGGGCAGCCCCGGCACAGAAGGCTACAGCTTGGGACAAATCCTGGAAACAAAACAACACTGAAAACTATGGATAAAAATCGAAGGCCTGCTCAAGTTTCTGGCAAAACCCCCGCTGGCTTCCATGAAGTCAGGAACTACTCACCTCCTGTCTCACAACAAAGGAATGCTATCATTGAATATGAATTTAAAACGCCGTGGCCATTTTCGTGCAGCACGCAAAATACACATTGCACATCGCTGCTTTACAGCACCGAGCTACCAACTCCCAGGGCTGCCCCATCTGCCGAGGCCACTGATGCCATTGAACTAAACCCAAAGTAAACAAGTGTCAGCCAAACTTGTCTTTTCTCCTTCACTTCTCTGAGTGCTCTATTCAAAACACTGGGGGAAGGGGAGGGGGAGGAGGCACAGATTATGTTTCCAATAAAAATAAACGCAGTTGTTCCCAAACCAGTTTCCAGCTGCCATTTATCATCTTCTCAGAGCCACAATACAGGTTGTCACTTCTTGGAGCCACTGACTGCCAGCTCAGAAGACTTCAAGGACAGGAATACACAGGTTACGCTACCGAGATACAGAAAAGCTGATTGCAGGAAGCCCATACCAGCCACCTGCACCACATACCTTTTAATTAAATTACTTTAATAAACCAAAATAAGAAAAGTTGAGGAGCAGAGGGAGAAGCAAAGACAAGATGGCCAAAAACATATCCAACAAAAGAGAAGAAACAAAAATAAATTATAAATTATTATCAAATTTTTTTAGAATGAATTGGTAAAAAATGTTTAAAAGCTCTTTAAGCCTTTTTTGTTTTTTTTACAAGGCAGTCTGTGTTAAATACAGGATTTCTCAATGGAATGCCTTCTACCAGATTTTGCTCTAACACGTAATGCTCATCTTCTCATTCCTGGTCCAAGACTGCTGACTTCCCATCAACGTTTACCACCAGGATTATCATCTTTAGGAACTGCAGAAATAATTGTATAATAAATAACGGTCAATGATTCAGGCATGACTTCACTGCATAATTATGCAGCTTCCCTGACAGTTGCCTACACTCACAAAACCTTAAAGATTAGAAGGCTTAGTAACAGAGTTCAGAAGTGTCACTGGTAATGGAAGACACATTTGGGAAATTAAAAAGCTCTCAAACCATTACTTGAGTTTGCTTTGAATCCTAGACAAAGGAATGGAAAAAGAGGCAACTTTTACCTCTGAAAATAAAATTAAAAGATGCTTACATTGTTTTACCACACTCCCAAACTGGAGTTGCACTATTAATAGTAAAACTGCTTTCAAGGCCACAACGTGGTAGAGATCAGATGAAAACTGACAGCAGTGTGGATCTGCACTTTGTAAGAGAGTCTCTGTGGTTATATCTTTAATAATTCTAGCAAAAGGAAAAAAAAATGAAAAGGAAGTAATTCAGTGAAAATGTTGATATGCAATTCCACGTAGGTCTGATTTCCCACACAATGTTCCCATTGTTGAGCTACCGCTTCAGCCAAAGCTGAAGCCAAAGGTAGAGCTACACTCACACACAAAAACATAAACACACCAATTAATTACGGTGAATTCTTTAGAAACAATCATCACTGTAAGCAGTGCCAATATACAAATGCCCTATCTGAAATGAAAGTTGCAAAGGGACTTTAATTTCTTCAAAGCTCCACATTAAAGCCTAAACAACCTCACAAAAAGAAATGAGTGATAATTTATTAACTGTTTTGCACTACTGTTTTTGTCTTCTGTGACCTTAGTGTTGTCTGGTTTGCAACAGCGGGGAGTAAGGGGAAACTCACTGAACATAAACTATTTGATTTGAAAGTTTGCATCTGTAAACTTCTGAGACAGCCTAAGGGAGGAGGTGATAATTTGGTATCTTATAATAGCAGGCAGCATGGAGATCAAAGAGAAGGAAGACTTGGCTGGAACTAGCTATGACTACTTGACTGTGTGAGGTACTAGTAAAAATAAGATATTTGTGATGCCTAAGGAAGCCTGTCTGAACTGCAGCCCTGTACACCTTCCACCTCTCATGCTGTTTTGGGCTTTGTTGCAGCCACACTGCAGTAAAAGGCTCCTGCTGACACAGGTGTCTTTGATAAAAGTTTGGCCAGGATGTAAGATTTGCCATTGCTACATGTGCACAGTCTTTTAATTGAAAATACAATTTTGTGTACAATTAAAAGCTGGGGGCTTTTTTTGCAGCATACAAAGACAGAAACTAGAAAGTGGTGGAAGCTCCAGCTCTTTGTGGTACAGGTAGATACCAACTCACTGTGTAAGTCGACATTGGGCTCCTATGCACCACCTCAGCTTATGGACTGAAGTCCCAGTACTGAACACTGACTTTTTCTCAAAAGACAAAGCAGACGATTTCACACATTTTGTGTTGCATTTGGGTGGAGTTTTTTTGCTGATGTTCATTAATTATGCCTCACTGCAAGCCTCCGTGTGTGATTTCGTATGTCTCTTCAGACTCCGAAGGCTGACCTGTACACAGACACACCACTTCTTTCCATAAAACTAAGACAATTGTGTGTCTAGTAGTGCATAGCATTATCTAAATGCTACTTAAAACTTTGTTCTGCAAATTTTTCAGGGCATGCAGTTGACAAAGAGTGGCTAGACTCCTTGACTTCAGCTTTCCCGCTATGTCCTGTCACAACAGCAAAACAGCAAGTGATCCAACACAAAGGCAGGTGTTTCCCAAGGTCAGAGAAACATATTCAGGTAGAATACACAGGTTTGGGATGCCCATTCATTTTCATACATCTATTATGCTCCTCCTCTTTATTCACAAACTATCCAGAAGGATTAGGGTCTGATTGCCTTGAGGCTCTGCTTTTTCCACACCTTCACAAAATCACGGAACATCCGGGATTGGAAGGGAACTTGAAAGCTCACCTAGTCCAATCCCCCTGCCGGAGCAGGAACACCTAGAGCAGGTCACACAGGAATGCGTCCAGGTTGGTTTTGAATGTCTCCAGAGAAGGAGACTCCACAACCTCCCTGGGCAGCCCCTTCCAGTGTTCAGTCACCCTCACTGTGAAGAAGTTTTTTCTCATATTTAAGCGGAACCTCCTATGTTCCAGCTTGCACCCATTGCTCCTTGTACTTGCTGCATTACACAGTGGTGCTATTAGGACAGGCAGATCTTGGAACGATCCAGGGGTGTCTCACAGCTGTAGAAATGGCTTTTGACTTAATTCATGTCCAACTTATTATAAGTGTGAGCCTGGAGCGGGGAGGGTTGGGGGTAAACATTTGCTTATCCATAAGCTACAAAATCATTTGATGCTCCAAAAAGGGATTTTTTAAGATAGTGCTTAAATCCTACCCAAGCAAATAACTGCCAAACATCCACTCTGAGCAAGTATATAGAAGCATTTTGCTGAACTGTGCCTTTGGGAAACAATGCAAGGCCCACCGAATTCCACCGGTGTGAGCTCAGTAAGTGAAAAATAAAACAAGAAAAACTTTCCTTCCCCCAAAATAAAAGGAAGCATGACAGAGGCAGGAGTGACATCACCATAGACTTGTGCCAATTTTGGCCTAGGTGCTAAAATGACAGTTCCACTAAAAACAGCGATGGAAACGTGATACCACATTACATTGATATGATGGGGAGAATAATGCAAAAATGGTTTTTCATCCCATATCAAGACATCCGATGTTTTTACTGACAGTTAAACCATTTGCAATCCAGCTTGTAACACCATCTCAGGGCTCCATGCAAACAAAGAAAAAAAATTAACTATGAAAAATAATTTACTAATGAATGTGCTGATAAACAACTGCTTTTTTTTTAAAACAACAAGATTTCTTACTCTTCCCCAGATTTTTCAATATGCATTCTGAAGCAAGACTACATGTTTCAGATCAGTAAGGCTATTGTCTGCCTGCCTTTTTCTGCTGGTTTCAAAGATGCCGATTAATCTAAATTACTACATATCAGACCTTTTTAACTGTGGGTGTTTTCAAGCCAGTGTCTGCCTTACATCTGCATTCCCATTTAACATATAAATATTACCACAGAAAATACTTTGTATATAAAGCACTGAAAAAACACATCACAGAGAGAAGAATAGCCTGTGTTGTATATATACGGCAGACAAACAGAATTCCATGGAAAAACACACACTGTAAACATCAATGCCTTGCCATTGAGGACAGCTGCTGTAACACAATCCAGGGAGCCTGCTGCCAGGATTTTCCGCATGAGTGCATCTTCTTTTAACCGCTGCTCAAACACTGGCTGAAAGAGGAGCTGCTAGACTGAACATGTGTCTGCGCTCGGACAACAAACACACGGCACAGCACTGGAATGCAGAGCAAACCTCGGGATTTGGGCGGGAAATGAGCTACCCACAGTCTACCTTTGGGTCGAGCTCACAAACGCTTTCGCTCTGCTGCTCAGAAATGCATTTTGTGCTTCCCGGTGCGTGCTTGTGAGAATGCACGCAGTTGCAGGGATCTTAAGTAGAAATTGACAGTAAATGAATCACAACTTATGACAACAACAGAAAATATGTGAAATATATGAAATGTGGTCTGGTAGGAGGTATTCCTGCCCATGGCAGGGGAGTTGGAACTAGATGATCCTTAAGGTCCCTTCCAACCTAAACCATCCTATGATTCCATACATCCTCCATTGCTTGCATTGGCAGCTGAGTAGAAAGGAAGGATAACCCTATTGGGCACACATTCGTTTTCTTAGATTAAAGAAAATGGATATTCACAGATTTATGAACAGATTCTCTGTAATAATATCAACATACTGCAAACCCAAGTAATAGATTAGATAGCAAACAGAATTATGTTTCCCTGCACAAAAGGCACCTCGGCTGCCAAAAGTACAAGAGCAATTAAGGAGCACAAATCAGCTTAAAAGCACAGAGGAAGAAATGGTGTCAAAAAACAGGCAAGTGCTCACTTGAATTAATGAGTTTGTAAATTAACGTACACACACATTTATACATACACACACCCCTGGCCTTTCACACTATCAGGGTAAAGCCTCCTCACTGGACACACACCAGGCTGATGGGTCTGATTGACACTGGTCTGAGATGTTCCCTAGTTTCTCTCAGCTCAAAGGGCTGAGGTGCCTGATTTTTCCTTGACTTCTGCTTCATAGTTCCTTCATTGCAAAAATGGAAGTCTTTTACCCCTGTAGCCTAGGCAATAAAAAAACAACTGTCTATTCTTAACATATTTCTCATAGGTCCAGCTCACAAGCACTCTAGATTTAAAATTCTAGATATGTACCAGCCAAACCAGACACAAAATCATAGGAAAAGCTAGTTTAAGTAGTGAAAATAATAAAGGGTTTTTTTTCCCTCTGTGTCTCAATTTCTTCACTATCCTTTAGTCTACTTTGTGCATAGATGAGAATCTTCATGGATGCCAGGACCCTCCTCCCTCTCCAAAGCCATCAACTGATCTGGTTCCCTCTCTCTGGGTCATGAAAGGAAACAAAGACACGGGATGTCTGTGTGTGAGAGAAGTGATATACAGACCAAGAGAAAGAATTCAAGAAAACACTTGAACGATTGAAACTCCATAGATTTATGTGAATACCTTCAATTTTTTAAGCGTTTTTTTGTCTCTGTAGAAGGGCTTGAAACTATGTTTACATTGAGTGTTAAGAAAACTAAGGGTTAAAAAGAGATGCCAATACTTCCTTAAGTTTTGTGATTCAGCAGGGTCTAGCTCACGATTTATGACCTTTTCAAGGCTGGCAATGTTATGATTACTCAACCTGGCTCATAGTTGGCAGACACAGTCCAAACAAGAGAATCAGAGAATCTCAGTTCTAATCCCTGATCTTTTACAGGGATTCAGCTGGATCTGATTCAGCAACACATGCAGGCACATGCTGGATGTTAAACAAAACATTACCTCCATTGAAACTATTAAGACTCAGAAAGCACTCAAAGTGCAGGCTTAACGAATTGCCTAAATCAGGGTCTACATGCTCACACAACAGCTACTCCCAAAAGTTGTGTATACTTCCTTTGGCTTAATTACCAACTCAACTGGGTAGGTTTGGCATTTTGTGGGAAGCATGGGATAGTCAATACAAGAATTACTGTCCAATAAAATGCCTGATACAGTATTTAGTTGTAGCAATAAACGGAATTTTACCCGCGCAGCTGCTAAGACAAAAAAAGCAGAAAGAGCAGCCTGACAGCTCTCTGCAACCTTAGAACAATGTTTTCAGTTCCACCATACCTTGTCAATGAAAATGCTTCCCAAAACTTCCAGCTCGGGCATATCTTCCTGTCATTAACTAACACTGCTAGGTCTACTGGCTTCAGGCGTGGCATGATTTAGTCCTGCCACCTCTCAGCTTGAACAAGTGTGGAAAAATCCCATGAAAACAAACTGTTCATAATCTAAACAGAAGCCAGAAAAAATCTCAAATTGATCTTAAGATTCTTATAGCTATAAATGGCACAAGTAGGTAGAGCTAAGAAATACATGAGCAGCAAGATCCATTTTAGAAATCTTGATGAAATTTCATTAAAGAAGAAAACTAAATGGAACTATGATGTTGAAAAATAAAAATCTGAATAGGGGAGATGGATAAAGTGATATAAACATAGCACAGAATAAGCACAGGATATACATTCACAAATTCCAAATATACAAGTTGTTGAGTACCCCTTGAAAAACTAAAAATCTATGCTTTCCTTTAACATTAGAATTGCTTGTGATTCCTTCATTGGCATGGTGGGATGCGTAATAGGCCAGTAAACACCGGTACTTTAAAAAATAGAATCAGGTTCAGCTGGAGATTTAAAAGGCCCTCAGTTTTTGAATCTCTTAAAAGATCACCTAAGAAAATGGAAGAGCCTCAAATAATTACACTGACAAGCCATAAGAAGCAAGCATGTATTGTACAGGACTACATTCATTCTTCACCATTTGGAGACCAAATACCTTTGGAATTTCACATAAAAATGTGCATCCCTGTCTATAAAGTCAAAGGCATCTCAGCATACTTTACACTGTGAGGAGGACCAGTGAAGTCTGCATCCCTGCAAATGAATATCCACAATGTCAACCAGAGACAAGAGGGTAGCTGGTGGGGGGAAAGCTCAGCATGAGCACCAAGGGTCAGACATGGTTCTGCGCAGTCAGACATTTAATGAATTTCTGCAGACAGCTGCTTACATAACTGTCAGGCTGTCCTACCAGCCCTTCAAAAGCACTGAGGCATTTCCCCTTCTTTAAGGAGAGAAAAAACACAACAACCAAATATCCCTCTCTGAAAGATAAGAAAAGCGAAACTCATAAGCTGCAATAGTCACAATTACTTATAATAGCTTATGACTACATGGATTTATCTTTAATTATTACACTGTTGCTATTTGTCTACTATTGGATGTGTGGAGAAACCCGTTCTAACCTGTCAGATATGGTGGACTCATGTTTTCTAACATTTAAAAAGTTATAGTATGCCCTTGCCTTTTGCCAGCAGTATATTTCCACAATTAAAGGAAGTTATTTTATACTATTTTAAACAAAGGCTGAAGAAGTTTGCCGTAGGAAGAAATTTCCTGAGTTTCATTATCCAAAGCTTTAAAATGACTGGCAAGCTTCATTTTTGAGTCATATAAGTTAATTGATGACTCTGTAATCATAAGGAGTAATGCTAGTCTAGTCAGGTATTCTTTCTTCCTGGTAAATACAATCCAGGATACCCTGAGGGATTCTGCTAAGCACAGATGTAGAGAAAAGCACACAGTAAAAGAGGACAGGAACACATTTTTCAACATGTCTTTTCCCCTTATTCAACTGTCGAAGAGAACAAACGCATTGTCCAATGGGGATTATAAATGAGCCTCTGCCCAAAGTTAAAACTGAACTTCCGAACATATACATGCTACCACTTTGAATTTCATCCCTCAGATATTGACAACTTTTATCCTATGGCAATGATTTACAAGACAAAAAGGTATTTTTAAAAATCATTTAAATCCACATGACAGATTATGAAATTGTATACTTTGTCTTTCCAGTGAAAAGAAGCGGCTGAAGGACAAAGGAATCTGGCCACCAATTTATCCATGGATTGACAAACTCCCACGACAAGCTGATGAACAAATTCTTAACTTAATTTCCATTTGATAAAAAAGTATATTTTAACAATATTATAGGAAGGCCTATGAGAACACATTTGCCTACTTTTAATCAACCAAGGCTAATTAGCACACTGGAGCTTATTTCCCCATAAGGCAGCAGCACTTTCCCTCTCATGAATGCATCAAAAAATGGGGTTAAGATGCAACAGCTCAGAGCAACAAATATTAGACAAGTCAATGATGGACTCCTACACAATCTTTATATGATGTAATTTCAAGAAAAATGAAATTCTTCAAGCCCTATCAGAGAATATGGATATTTTTTGGTATGTACATCTCATCTGTTTTGTCCTTTCACTGAGGTAAGTAAAACATATTGTTGTCAAAAAAACTAATTACTTTGACTGATAGTCTAAGCCTTACATTGTCTAAGAACTGTTGCAGTATCTTTCTCCCTATCTGTCCCCAAAAGAACTATCCTATCTACTTTTCCCTCTGTAACCTGGAGCAGAATATGCAGAATTTTACATAAGGAGCAGATGATGCAAGAAGTGAAAATGCTTAATTCAAGGTTAGGGTAATCTCAGTGTTAGGCTTTGAGTGAGAATGAAATATTGGTTCCCTGAATTGAAACATCTATTGAAGTATCATATGAAATCAATCTGAATCTACTTGTCCAGAAAAACAGAAGAATTATGGCGGGTGCAGAGGCTGCCCTGAGGGGTCAACTATTTCACAGCTGTAAAGACATTAATTTATAGGCATTTCCCAATTTTCAAGCTTAGATATCATCATATTCTCTCTAATGGAACAAATAGTTGTATGCACAAGAGAATTTACAAAAAAACGGTTTATTGTGTGGCTCTCTGTATGGATTCTGCCTTATCTAATAGTAAGATTGAATGGAGTCTAAGACCTTTCACTTCAGTGAAGGAGCCACCTGTGAGCTTTCCCTCTTCCTCCTCTCCTACATGACTACTTATTTTATGAAACTGAATATCATTTAAACTTAACTCCTCCTCCCAATGCAATTAAGGTTAAGACCTGACAACCTGTTCAAAAGCTTTCTGGGCGACTGGGGACATGCAGACAACAAGCACTGGCCTTGCTTCCTTGGGAAAAAAAAAAAAAACAAAAACAACACAAAACCAAAAAAGATTGATTTATGCATGCACTTCTGCCTAGTTTTTTCTTGTTAATTATACCTAAGGCAGTTAATAAAGGGAACTCATGACGAAGTCAGCTGAATAATTTTTTTTCTTTCCTGACAGCAAAGTATGCCATGCATGATGAAACTAATAGTTCCAAACAACCCCACCAACACCAAAAGCATATAAAAAAAAATGCTGCCTACCATGATAAAGAAACCATTTCAAAAATGCAACTTCCCAAGTACCATAGTTTTCCAAGTAAAATCCCACATTCTACAATAATGACCTCAAGTGAGACACACTAGGAGATGGCAACATAAACGTTAGGATTATCACCCATCTGAGTCATTTACACCCTGTTTATGTCTAGTGGAAGGCTCAGTGATTCCAGCACTATTTATAGTGCTTTGTCTCATCTTTCAAGGGTTTTTCCTCCTTCTATCAATAGTTTCCAGAAACCAGAGAGACTTCTGACATGCTAAAGGGGCAGAATGCTAGAGGTAGTCCTGTTCAGCAGCGGAATACTAAAGCAACTAATGATCAGGTCCATCAGCTTTTAAATATGTGATCTCTCTTAATAGGAAACGGGTTCTAAACTTAGAGTTAGATACCATGCTAAGCTGCTAACCATGTTTCCCCCCTGCATTCTCCTCTGAGACCTATTCTCACTATGGACCTGTGTTTGAAGCTTCTTTGCAAGGTATGTTTGAGACCTATGCTGCAAGGCTTATTCGTGATGTGTAATGACAGATTAGGATTAAAATCACTTTACTTTAAAACTATAGTTCTGGAATTCTGTGCTCATACAACTTCATGTGCAAAGCAAATCAAGCAGATTCAGTTTCATGTTGAGAGTAGTTGGATCTTTAAAACAAAAACCAGGAGAGAACCATGACCCAAGTAAAACACTATCAGTGTCTGCCAAAGTTAAATTTTAACACTTCCCAACAAGCACTGAACAGAGTAATTGTACTAAGTCTTTACTAATTGCATTGAATATCACCCAACTGGCCTTTCCAGGAATGCAATGAGAGCAGGGATGTGAAAGAAGGAAATGAGGCTTCTTGAGTGCTATCCTATCTCCTGTCCAAAAAATTGGAGAGAGCTACTCAATCCCTCTCACAGAATCAACGATCTTTACACAAAGTCCACTTTCCAACTAAAATCCCTTGTATCCAGACTTTTAAAAGGTATGCCTAGATTTCCTTTTATTCCCCAATCCTGAAGAGATATTAAAACTTGAGTGAAATGCCTACAGATGACAAGTGTGGAAACTGCTGTAGTCATCTCATCTGTGACCTACATTATCATATACATATATACATATATATATATATTTAACCTTTAAGAACAGAACACTAAGTTTATAATTTACACACAGGCTTCGAAAAATAAGATTACAAATAAATCTTTCCTTTCTTGTTGAGGGCAGGGATGCTCTACAGAGGGACTTGGATAGACTGGATAGATGGGCCAATGTTAATGGCATGGCCTTCAATGAAGCCAAGTGCCAGGTCCTGCACTTGGGCCACAACAACCCCATGTATCGCTACAGGCTTGGGGAAGTGTGGCTGGAGAGCTGCCTGGCAGAAAAGGACCTGGGGGTGCTGGTCAACAGGCGGCTGAACATGAGCCAGCAGTGTGCCCAGGTGGCCAAGAAGGCCAATGGCATCCTGGCTTGCATAAAAAATAATGTGACCAGCAGAAGCAGGGAGGTGATTGTCCCCCTGTACTCAGCACTGGTGAGGCCACACCTTGAGTACTGTGTCCAGTTCTGGGCACCTCAACACAAGAGAGATATCGAGGTGCTGGAGCGAGTACAGAGGAGGGCAACGAAGNTGGCAGCTGCTCTACTTAGAGCACAGGTGAATCCTGCTAAATGTAAAACTGCACTCATGCCACCCTACAACACTATTGTTGTCATCCAGTTGACTAGTAACCCATGGTTGAGGAACTCAAAAGTTCATACATAACGTGACTGCCCCCTAGTGTCAGACTAGATCCCCTTTAGCAGGAGGATTTCTCAGAACATCTCTACTTGCTTGTCTTTTCTTATAAAAAAAAAAGTTAAACTAGTTTCCCAAGTAAGAAACTAGAGCTCTACAGCTCTTGAAACTATGACAAAACAAAATGTAGGGTATGCATAATAAATAGCAATTTGGAAAATAGTAGCATGTATTTCCCAAGTGATACAATCCTAAAATCACTGACAGGTTTATTAACAACAAAAACAAAGGAAAAGGCTGTTTCCCTTTGAAAGCTATTTTCTTTACATAATCTTCATTTTTTTTTAATAGGTCAGTTATAAAAATAATTATATGACATTGTATGGCAAGCCTGTTAGCTGTCTTCAGCAGGTTAGACATACAATGTAATTCACTAATAGCTCTGAATACAGAAGCCTACGCCAACATGAGCAATACACTATACAGCCAGGGGAAAATTCACAAAGGACATCAGAGGTCCAAGTGGGCACACAGACATACAGGATATACCCTTATATTTAAAATTATTTGCTCAAACAAACTACCACCTTTGCTGAACACATTCAGCTTGCAAGATCTAAGGGATTCATAAGGGCTGTCCTGCTTTTCTAATGAGAATTTGGTCCTATGCATAATTTACGTATATTAACACACCATCCATGTGTTTGGAAACTTAGAAATTATTTCAAATGTGTTATGAAATGTTATGATTTGCCCTCACAAAGGGCCAGGGGAGGTATGTGGGGTTTATGCAGGTATCAGTAACCCATGTGGCACCTGCAAAGTGCTAAACAAGGCTCCGGACTCAGGCCAGACAGGAGAGCATTGAGAGCATTGCCATCAAGGAAATATGGACAGATTGTTATGCTCTTTTTTGCCTCCTCCCCCCTTTTTTTTTCAATTACTATTATTAAGCCAAGAGGGTGCAGTCCTGTTGACGATGCTGGCAGATAACAGGCAGTAAGAACTAGACAAGATGTTTGCCATCAAGAACCAAGGGAAGAAATAGGTGGGGTATTATTATGAATAAAGAAAATTAAAGAAAAATAAAAGCGGCCCTTAGGCCAAGGAAGATAATAGTCCATAAAAAGTGTGTCAGAAGACTGAACTAGAAGTTGCCTTGCTCGAAAAACCCAGGATACAATACAGCCACAGAATATGTGTCATTTTTGCCCATTTCACCCACCTATGGGTCTTTGGCAAAGCTAAACCAAAAAGCTTTGTTCCATGAGTTGTTATCCAAACTAGCAGTCAGCTTGCCCTTAGGCTTTCAGCACTGACTTCAACTCACAGGTCTCCCCTTCAGTTTTCCCTTGGTGCTCTCTCAAGTCTGTGGAGCCATCAGGGGCTCCCCTCCTTTCTTCTAAGGAACCAACCACCTCTGTGTCCTACTGGCACATGCCCTGTGGGAGCACACACACAGATGAAGAGAGTCAATAAATAAATAATTTCCTAGCTGCAGAACTCCAATATATTCTCTACATAGAAGCTTGGAGGCAGGATGAAGCACTGGCGGTGGGAGGGAGAAATGCTGAATCTTGGGAAAGGGCAACACTGAAAGGAAAAAGCAAAGAATTGAAACTGCAAGAACAGTAAGAGCTGAGTTGAACTGATGGACACAAGCAGTATATTCTAAAAGATCAGGATTGTTCACAGCAGGTCTCACAGTTCTGTATCAGGAACCCTAAAGCTTTTTGATAGAAAGGTAGGAGGAAAAAATGACAAGGTTAATTTCCTGAAAGTTGCTTCTTCTGAACACACATCCACAATTACACAGTTCCCAGAAGAGTACCAAGTACCAAGGTGTCTAGAATGCGGCATCACAAATTTAATATCTGAAATATATGAAGTCTTCAGGACAACTTTAATAATGCGAGTCTCTGAAATACACCAATGCCAACAGAATTGAAGGTATCACATTCCAAGCATCAGTGTGTCCATCAGTATCACCAAGATCAGCCAAGTTTTCTTCCATATCCTCAGCTCGTTTCCTCCCTCTGTTGCTGTTGATTTGACTATCCTTTCTGTTCACTGGAGCTTACATCCTTCAATTACTCTCTTTCCTCCTCTCTCCTTTCCCCATAGTCCATCTGCTTCACCACAGCATCTCCAAGACTTCACCCCTTCCCCCCAAAAAATTCATTTAGGCATCTGTAATGCTCTAGCTTTTCAGTGAGCCAATCAGAGGAAGTTCAGAGCAGACAAGACTAAGCCAGTAATTAAGGTACAGCTTCCTAACACATTTTGCTTTCCTACTCTTTCTCTTTTTTCAGTCTCTGTGATAGACCTGTCACTATTGCCACATGCACTTTGAATGTTTTCTCCATCACATGTAACTCTGTATAGCTATCTATTTAATTTCCTTATTGCCTGTTTTACATATTCTGTGTTCTACACAAATGTCTGGCTTAATCAGAGAGGACCTGAACTCAGAAGTTTGCATTTCAGATGTGAATATTCCCAGACTTCAGAATCTTGACTGCTTTTACCCTTTCCTCCTTTCCTCTCTTTTTCCCTTCTCTTTCTTCTTTTACCCCCTGTTCTGACACAAGGGCACCTTGCATGCATGGAAAAAAAAAAAGGACCTTTAACAAATTACAGACTCACACCATCCAAATATTTCTAATAATGCATATTTCTTGCAGGGAATCCACAAACTATGACTACAGCTCCATTATATTAAACCACTTTTTGAGAAGTTTGTACCTATAAAACTTTACATCCCTCAGAAAAAGAGAATTCCTAAATGTATTGTGTCTTGTACTCATGGTAATGCTACAAGGCCTATAGTATACTTTATTTGCAATGTTCACAATTTACAGTAAAATACCAAAAGCCTTCAGACGAAAAGACAGAAACAATTAAGAGCTCTAATAATCTAATCCTGCTGTTTGCAGCACAAAATGACTTAAAATTATTTATGTGTTCCAATATGGAAGTGATTTAACATAATCTAGCAAACCTGAGAGCTACATTAAGATGTAATAATGATGAATGGATGAGACACAGCACATACACACTTAGAGAAAACCTCTGAGTCCTGCAGAATAAAGGAAGTACCCCTAAAGACCTGGCAGGTGCTCCCATGTGGGTGGCCAACGACAAAAAAAAAGGTTGGGGGGGGCAGGGAAGTGGAAATAAGGAAGCCTGCAAATAGCCTTAAAAAAAACAAAAGTCAAGATTCTAGAGTGTAACAAAGGGCGTGGATAAGAATGCATTCCAAATTAGTATCTGAAAATTTTACATAGACAGGACTGGATTAGGTTTCCAAAATCAAAAGCAGCTGGACTGAGAACACTTGCTAAATTCACTGAAGAACAAGTGCACTGTGGTTGCATCTCTCCATTATTTATTATCCCAGCAGCCATTTTAGCACTCCAGCTCTGGTAAAGCTACTTCCCAGGGACACGGTTTCTTGGCACAGGCTCTGCACACACCGGCAGCAACCACAGTGCAAATCCTCTATGGCAAGGCACATAGGCAAAGCTTTTTCTTTCCCTCTAAATAAAGACATTGCTCACAAAGCCCAATATTTTGAGGCACTAAGGAATTAAAGGAAAAGAAGAATAATGACTGGCATTTCAACCTTTTTGTGCATTTATTGCAGCTAGAACATGGAGGAAGTTTTATAACATCTGCTTAATGATGCACCTGCCTTTTTATTTCCCCAGCATTACTTATTCTATGGAATAGGTAATAACAAGAACTATTAAATGTTGCACAGCTTGAAAAATAGCTCAAAGTAGAGGGTGGAGAGAGAGGAAAGGAGACGTTAATATTTGGGCTGCTGAACCACAATTTCTTGGTATCAGAGTGTGATATTCTTTTTTCTAAAACCATATGAGTACAGGAGAACAACAGCCTGTAATACAGTCTATTATTCCCAGTTTGCCCAATTTTCTTCAATACTGTGCTAAGATAGAGCTTTTTGTCTCAGTGCCTATTCAGGAGAAACAGGTACAGCATAACATCTCCAAAGAGTACTCATTTTTGTTGTTTGTATGCATACTGCCAACCACAGCAAGACTCCAAATCCAGAGTGGGGTTTCTGGAAACCAACATATGTGGCCGCTCAGCATCCTAGGCCTTAGGTAAGACAGGAGAAGTAAAAGATGCATTTCATCTCTGCAACCTCCCTGTGCTCCCAACACAAAAGTCTTGGGACACTTCACATTCAGCAAGGGAGGGAATTTGACCCTTGACTTGCAGAATAAGGAATGCTTCATACAGATCTCGTTCTTTGGTTTTTCAACCCATTTGTGGTCAGCTGAGCACTGCTGGCAGCTCATGTCACTAACGAAAGGGAAACTGACATCCAGCACTGACTGCTCTGGTGCTGCCCTGCATGTCCCTCCGTCTGTGGGACAGCCCAAGACAAGTTTCCGTTCTGTGTTAAAATAAACTTTAAAATAATGGAATGCAAGGATTTGCAAACCATTCACCACTGCCTAATGCCTGTGAAGTCCACTCTACCAAGCTTACAAGTTAAGAATTATGCTCAGCTTGAGCACTTCTGGATCCTACTCCTACTGCAGGATGCTTTTGTTATCCTGGCTCTCAATCAGTGATTTTCTTTGCACAGTATAAAGGAATGTTGTGGCATTTTCGGGTTCTCTCATCAAATAAAAATGAGGAAATATTTTTTAAATATTAAACTTGATTCTATGACAAAATAAAAAGTTGTTTATTCACCTTTTTTTTATTTTTGTCCGCTTTTATTAAAAAAAAATATTGAAAATCAGATCCCATACATATAGGGGTCAAATTTTCAGCAGCACATAGACTTTAGTGTCTATAATCTGCTCTCAAATTCTAGCCAGTGTCTCAATAGATATTGATTAAAAATAATAAATTCAAAAGAGCTACAAGCTACAAACATTTTAATCAAATCCCTTCCAGAGTAATAGCTGCACTACAGGGAAAAAAATCATGAAGATAATTCAAATAAATTATACTGCCTGTACGTAAAAGATTTCATCAAAATGAACTTACTGTCAGATGTAGAAAACCAGTAATTTTCCAAATGAGAGATGATCTCATTAGAAACAGCTCTCTGTTCACTGCCCTTCATAGTCCTGCATGTAAACTAAACTTTGGTAGTGACTGCAAAACATCTTTGGCATCCCCTGATCTTTTCTATTCATACAGAGCCTGTATCATGGATCTAGCCTGTCTCAAAGTGCCATCCTCAAAAATAGGCTGCACCTACAAAATGCAGCATGACAACCTCAGGTAAACCAGGAATCACATACCGAGTGCTGGTTCTGCTGTGCTCTGCTCACTTCATCAGCTCTCTGCAGGACATTCCCTCACACTGAAAGTCCTCTGCCTTTATTTTCAAGGCTCTAATTCATACTGGTTCAAAATTCCTGAGAAATCAAGTCCCTGGGATCCCCTCCACTGCCACTAACAGCGGGAACAGTGACATTTCTGTACCAACGACACTTTGCTGCACCGGAGATGGATGTGCTTGTGGGGCAGACCCATGACCGAAAGGACATGAAGACAGACCACCAGCAACAGTTACCACTTTCCGATTCATTCTGCTTTTGACTTTTCTATTCATACATTTTCCATGTGGAGAAAAAGAGAAAAAACTGAAAACCAACACACCAGTTTTCCTTGGGAAAGACAGACATAGAGAAGTAACCGGACATAGTGATGACTACCTTCTGTATTTACTTTAATCCCAAGAGGAACTCACTTAGTAGCCACAGAAATGGGTGTGATACAGGAACCTGAGAAAAACACAGACCGAAACACAACCATGAGCAACAGGTCAGGTGGCCAGCTTTAGTTTGCCAACAGGCTGACAACAACTGTAAGGTATTTAAGGTATTTTGTCTGCCGCACAAAGAGAGCGCTTTAGCTCTTCCCAGTTTAACTTCTTGCCCTGAGTAAAACCAAACATACAGTTCCACACATGGGAATGACAGAAAGTCCCTGAGACGCTCAGTGAAATCACAACTATTTCCAGTCCTTGCAGTCAGACGAGGAAAATAAAATTGAGTCAATAGCTCCATTCCTCTCCCACGGGCTCTCTGTCCAGGGCAAGTGCCCAAGGCCAGGCACACTGCACCTCATGCATCCAGCATCCGAGATGATGTGTAGAGCTCCTCGCTTCACAGCTCCACCTTGGATTTGGCAAATGACTCAAACAAAACCTTCCATTGCAGTAAGGAAGCATTTTCCAGCAGAGCCTTGCTACATCAGTAGGCAGTTAAGTGTACCTGACCATGTTTTAAACTTTGGGAAAAAAAAAAAAAAAATCATAACTAGTGATCAGAAACAGCAGCTGCAGAAGAAACTCCTCAGAGTTTCTCTTGAAATCCTTTCACAGCATTGACACGCGGAAGTCAGTGTCCTGGTCATACTAGCAGCAGCATTTACTTGTGAAAAAATCCTGCAGCCGCCATAATTACATTCTTAAAACACTATGGAATTCAGTTAATAGAAAAAAATCAACTTGTATTGATAATATGTTGAAGCAATTTTCAGATCTGTTTTACCTTTAGAATGTACAGCGTGTGATATCCTGAACAATAATAGTATTACATCAGACAAACTATCCCGTTTACACCTTTTGTAATTGTTTCCCTGTGCATTAATACTGTTACAAAAAGGTATTTTTCTTCAGTATTGCTGTCCTGTTGTCCCATTCAGCAATATTTAAACCAGCTGTTGATCCCCACTTTTCCAACACAATGCACTTCACTACAAAAGATGCTCTCACAAGACCTTATTAGAAATTAAATATTATCCAAGCATTACAATAGAAAGGCCCCTTGGGTCACACCTGCTATTTGCTTATAATACAACAATGTTCCATGCCTGGATTTGATAGTTGAGCCAGCAATTAGATGATCAGGTCGAAAATACATTAGATGAACTATTTGTTTGTTACGCTGTGTTGGTTTCCAGCTTGGTGTGCCACAAGCACAAACACAAATATCTGTAACTACACTCTCATCCACAGCCACCATCTCACTAATGAAAATAAATATTTACAAATGCTAACATTTAGATTTTGCTAAAAATGCTCATTTACTAGTTCATACCTGCACACGGAATAAGTCTCAGTGGTCAACTATGCCTCTTAGTTGGCACATACCGTTCTGGATGGGCATTCCTACAACCTCGCACCGATGTCAAATTGATTCTTGCTGGAGAGCTGTGATGCCAACTCCAGGTATGTTTCCTACACTGATTTAGCAGAGCAGATGCGTCAGAATGCTGCCCCCAGACTTTGAAGTATGCTAACTTAACTGCTATTTGAAAGTATTAAATTTCATAACTTCACAATCAGTATTTGGTTACATTAAGTAGAAAATTATTATTTGTCATACAAATAATAAGCCATTAAACAAAATTTCTCTCCTGTACTTTGGGTAAAATAACACCCACCAAAAGAACCACTCATATTTTAAAATATTCAAGTTTTTCACTTCCTTTGGTGTATCCACCACATATAAACAAAAAGTAAAGCTAGACTCCATCCTCTTAACAGAAAGAAAATGTTTATTTACGCTTTGAATTCTGGAGTTAACTTCAGATGACAATAAATTTAACTTTTAAAAATGCTAGATAAAAGTGGGACATTTTTATGGCCTCCCTCCCTCCAAAAATAAAAAAGTTTCTGTACTTATTATTCTGCATGGTCCCCAAATTAAACAATGATAAAAGTCAGTAAGTGGGGAGTTGTTTGTTGTTTTTACAGCATAGGAGCCCTGTACTTCTGAATCACTAAGCAGCTGGAGTCTGGTTTAATTACTTAACATCAATCAAGATGTAAACCAGCACTTGGAGACCAAGGAATGCAACGGTCATCTGCAACACAAAAGAAATAGCTAAGCTATCTTAGCTTCTGCCTAGACAGTTTGTACACTACGAAAAGTCAACACATTACTTTTATACTATGTCAGTAACATAAAATAGCCAAATAGTAATTTTACGCTGTACTTGAATACATCAGCGACAATTTGTAGTAAGATCAGGAGAATATTATTCCATAAAGGCTTGTAACCTCTAATGCAGAACATATTTGTCCAGTACTACCTTCTGCCAAATAGCAGCACCAGTATATGGTAGCATTTCACTCTCCAAAGAACAGACAGAAAGTTAAAATAAAATAAAAGAGAGATTACATTGCAAATTCTAGGTTCCTGCCTGAATTTTTTACCTGTTCACTCTCTAAGCTTGTGAAATACAATTCTTTTCTTGTGTTCTTGCTAATATTAAGAACACAGCATGGCAATGTTGCATTCAACTTGATGAAGCACTGCAGCCTGTCTTTTACAAGATCAAAGGAGATGATCTAATTATCCCTTCTGGTCTTCAGATCTATAGATGTAAACTACACACTCTATCTAATCTATGAGAAAGCAACCACCCACACCACAGTACACAAGAACTTCTCCCTAGAGATAAAAGAAACAAGTAACCACACAGGACAGATGTTAGCCACATTACTTATTGTGCTGTCGGAAGCAGCTGAGTTACTACAGTGCTGAGGGTGAAATGAGACACCATGAAGATCTGCCCAAGTCTTCAGCACATCTCAGGCAATCCCTCTATAAAAACGAAGATTATAATTAACTGCCCATGTCATGGAAGAATCCATCAGTCAACATTAGCCAACTCTGTAGTGGACACTGGATGCAGAACATAAAAACTGTTCATGTGCTGGGATCCCACCTATCAGATATTATACAAACACAGAGCAAAACCAGTCCCCATCTCAGATATTCCAATCCAGGCACAGGATGACAGATTAAATATATACAGATTTTGAATCAAGGCAACCGCACAAGAAAATGCACAACACTGGTACTATTAGCTCATTGCCACAGCAGGAATGCCATAGCTATTTCAGCAGTACTCCACAAACCAAAAATAAAATTCTTATTAAGTATGACAAACATACTAAAATACCCATTTGCCTTTCAACATTTAAGAGGCGAGTTTGCTTAAGTCCTGCTCTACTACAACTACCTACCTCTTGACCTGCAGACAAGGCTTGCAACCCCCTGAAACTGGGACTAACTAGCAAACTAATAATTTCTTAACTTAAATCAGAGTAATTTTGAGTCCTTTTGGACAACTATACTGTGTTGATCATTGCTTCCTTAAGGTATTAGTCATATTTAGGACAGAATTGCCACAGCTTTTTTC
The DNA here is from genome assembly GCA_013400555.1 of Jacana jacana. NCBI lineage: Eukaryota > Metazoa > Chordata > Aves > Charadriiformes > Jacanidae > Jacana > Jacana jacana. The sequence continues at coordinate 30,629 of VZTM01019521.1, forward strand.
TATTCCCTTGCAATCTGCATTGAGAAAAAAGAATGGGATGATGACACTGAAGTCCTTACTTGTTAAACCAGCTTTAGGGACAATTTATATTCTTAATTGGCTCAACACAGGTGAATAGTTGAGAAAAATCAGATTCTTAGTAAGTCCAGAGTTCTAGGGTCGATTTTTATGGCTAATTTATGACAAAATATAATGATGCTTTTCCATACCAAAGGGGATAAACTCAGGGAAAAAGTCCTCCTCCTTTGTAGCAAACTATGAAATCAGCAGAGATTGTAAGCAGCATTTCTAAGGGAGTTTGACTACATACTTGAAATGTGCTGAATGAAGAAGAGATGCTGCCCAGCATACAGCAAGCACTGACGACTTTCCTGTTGCAAATGAAGTAAATGACTGGGCTAACAGCACGCAACAGTAACCAGAGATGTTTGAACAGTGAGCTCTGGTCTCAACTCAAGCATGTTCTTGCATACAGTTCCTATCACTGCTATTCTTGCCCTGGCATTGATGATAGAATGGACCCCATGCAAATCATGGTTTAAGTATGGTTAACAGCATTTCAGAGAGAGTTCTTGTGACAGCAGAAGTCAGCCATTACATCTGCCCACTCGAGAGTGGAAAAAAAAATATTTGCTCAGACTTCAGAGGGCCATTTTGGAATAGAAGAGGAAGATAAAAGCGGGAATCTTTCACAATATGAGCTACCAAATCAAATAGGGTTTCCACTCACTGATAGTCCGACAGAAAAGAGACAGTTGTAGAAAACATTCAGCACTTTGTTCTAGGCAATGTGGTGATATCTCATGCCAACAGATTCCAGACTGATAATTAAAACACAGAAGGCTTAATATTTTCTTTCTCTTTTCTTTAAGATTTCTGTTATTTCCCAGAGAAGGCGGTGGTGACTGCAGGACCATGGACACTGCACTCAGCGGGTACCCGCACGCTGGATTTCGCTCCTGCAATTGTACTGCAAAGTGCTCAAAAGCATTCATTTCCATCATCCACAACGAGCCATCTGTTATCGTTTCCTCTGAACCTGGAAGTTGTTAAAAAGCACTACATTTGTTTCGTGAATCATTCCAGCTCTCATTCTATTTAACAAAGAAGGGCTTATTTTTAAGAACACCTCCACTCTTGGAGCCTGCCCTTTAGTCCTAATGTAACGACTAAGAGACGCTCTATCTCACCTGAGATGCTGATGGAGACAGGACAGAAGATAAAGCCAACATTAAGAGACAGATTTTTTTTCATGATGGAAATACACTTAATGACAGGAAGTACTTTTTGGTTTTTATTTAAGGCTTTATTTTAGTGCTACTCTACTGTATTAAATCTAAGGTCACAGCAGTTTGCATTGCAAGAAAGCCTCCGCTGAAAAATTCTTTTATCTGTATACTGACAAAAGCAATCCTTGACTAATGAGATGTATTTTCATCAGCCCCCTTAGAAAAGAGATATATGAAGCACATTGGGAAAAGTCATTAAAACATCAAGAATTACTGTTAGTTTGGCTATATAGACAATAAGAGGATCTCAAATGTGCAATATTAGCAACCACTTTCACTGAGAAATAGATTTCCTGAAGTCAGACAGATTCATTGTAATTCTTATTAAAAAAAGAAAGAAGTATATGAAGTAATACCATACTCACAACTTAAAGATCAAGAATTTTGCCAGCAATTTGCATAGTTAGAGAGTATGTTATTGATCTACATAGCTCTTACGACAGTGAGTACTCATTTGGAGACAATACTGGTAACTCAAGGGGACAGAACTAGGTTTGGGTTGTTCAAGGTTTCTCACCAGTTTCTTTAAACTTTGTGAAAAATTAAGCTCCTGTTTATATTAAAAAAAATTGAATACAGTATCTAGAGATGACCATTGATTTACATTTCAATTTCTGCAGTAAATTTACAACACATTTAGAGATAGACAATATTTCCCTAAAAGATTACTCTTGTTAAGAAGCTGAAAGAAATATCAAACTTTTATGCATCAGAACTGATTAAACAAACCACTGTTTAATGAGCTGCTTAACTCTGAGAATATGAAACTATAGAAATAACACTTTTTTTTATTCAGTGGCATTTCTTGAAGATTCGCACAGACCTCTTTTTTTAAGCTTCTTTAAAGAGGTGAGTAATATTCACATAAAGATATATTAGATTGAAAGTTCTTCATTGTTTTCTTCTCTTCCCTTTTCAGCTCAATTCCACTCTCTTCTCCCTCTCCCTCCCATTTGTATCCCTAGAAGCTCAGTTAATTTCTTTTCGCTACGTCAGCTAACGCCAAATATAAAGTTAGAAAGGTGCTGAAATCAAACAATTATACAAACACAGGGAAAGAACTTTTAGTAGCTAAGGCTCAGCTATAAGTAGCATTGATTTTCCCTTACTTTAAAATGCAAATAGAACAAAAGACCCAATGCAGTGAACCTGCACACACTGATTAGAGAGAAAGAAAACAGTGAGAAGTCCAAACAAGAGGTGCTATTGCTACAGTCTAGTTTCCTATTTCACTTGTAGAACAGTCCAGATCACAACCATTAAACGAACCACTGAAAAGCCAAGCCTTATCTCCACCAACACACTGTGTACTGCATTCTTCCAACTGTTAGAGTTCATTTTATAGGCAAGATCCACAATAGCTAATTACACAGATTGCTCTGCTTGAATCTGCATCTTCTGCTTATAAGAATTCTCACACAGAAGGGAACGCACTGCTATCTTATTCTACATCTCTGCACGCGTCTTCTGGAAATCTGTTTTTCTTCTCTGACATTTTCGTTACTTTCCTGTTCGAGCATCAGGTCTCAAAATCTTTTATTATTAATTTTATTTCCTCACAGTAGTAATAGCAAATGATTAACTGGTACAGTAATCTTTCCACATTAAAGATTTCCCTTCTCAAATTCCACAGAAATACTGTATTTATTTATTTCAAAACAGATTTAACATACAGCCAGGAGTATGTCCTGCAAAAAAACCCCACACAACGCGTGTAGACACAAAACCAGTCTTATTAAATTTAGTAGGAATATGCATCTACATTTACAATAAGAGAATAAGTTTCTTATCAACAAGCAGGGCACTGAAACTCAATGACCTAAATGCAAGTGAGGAGACAAACTCAGTCTTTTTCTTTTTTTACACCACAGTGATGCCAAGTGTTTGCCTGTCATTAACAAGAGGTACCCCACAATATTGCCAGGTTTATATTACTTGTCAAAAGGAAATATATTTTCCAGACTGTCCACTAAAGGTCACTTTTCAGTTGCATGTCTCCAATTAACAGTGTTCATGCATTTATGACTTTGAAAATTTAACGGTTGTTCTGGAGTTACCTTTCTGTGGTTCCTGTATAAGCTAATTCATGCATTCCAATTCATATACAATTGATGAGGAAACAGTTCGATGAATCTCAAATTCAAGCATCCTTAGGTCAAGAGTTTTATATTATGCTTCTGCTCCTGAAACTGTCTTCATGCTTCTGTTCTGATAGAGTATGAATTGCTTTTAAGACTGAAAACTAGACACACTTGCACTTAATTTGACTTTTCTGTACTAATTTGTTTTTATAGCTGGTGCTGTATTTTTTGTTAAGTACTTGGGATTAGATTTGCTTATGGTTGCTAGTTTTCTTATCAACACATCTGGAGCAATTATTCTGTATGCATGATGGCTTGAAGGAAATAAAATGCTTCATAACTAGGGACATCGGAACAAAATAATTCATTCTTCATTATCTGAGTCACAGTATAACTTTAAAGCCTGAATTAAAACCACACACCAACATGAATCTAAAATTACTACCCTCTTTTGTTACACAGAAATTTAGTATGTGGCTTTGCACACAGAGATATGTCTATTGCACAATTCTAAATTTGAGTCTTAATTCTCTGCCCACATGTTTAGCACAGGTCCCACTAGCACGTGTAACCAGCTCATAAATGTTTGTTTCCTACGACTTTGAAATGAAGAATAAAAAAGGAAGATTTGCCTGAATCATTCACAGAAATGGAGTGCTTTTCAGCATCCAGCAACACAGGTATGCAATGAAAGGCAGCGCAGCAGCTTTGCAGTCACCTCAGATGCAAGCAGAATGCCCAACCCCACAATAAAACAAACAGGAGAATACTTTTCATGTCAAAATATTTGGAAGTATCTCTTACTGAATGCCAATATTCCAACTGACATTACAAAATACAGGATTTTCACTAACTTTTTCCCAAACCCTTATATCTAGAGGCCCATCTAGCATTGTTTCAGGCCTTTTAACAAATTTCCAACAGAGTAAATGCACTTCAAAATGAACCATTGTCAGGCTCTACATTTGGGCACCCAGGCTTCAAAGAGACACATTTCAATTAATATTTCATCCAGTTTTGAATCTAAATCCAAAGTCTTAAAAGAAACAATGATTTCCATTTTTTCAACTCTAGCAGAGACAACGGACAGCACATATGGGGACACATTTCGTAATGCTCCATCACTCATGACCTTGAGTAATCTAGGGAGGTTTCAAGAAAGGTTACGACCAAAATTAGAGAAGTAAACGAGAAATGTATAAGTTACTAAAAGACTAGGGTGTTAATTTGGTAAGGTTCTTCAGTTGATACACAGTACCTGCTAAGGTCTCCTGAGAGTAATTAATAGGGAAAAAAAAAATTTCAGATGTTACACAAGTTTGACTTAAAACTGATGGAGCACATTATTATTGGAAATTTATCAATAAAGGTGACAATGAGAAAAAACCAAATCATTCCCAGATCCAAAAAGGATAATGAAAACTTCTAGCACCAAAGCTTAGTGCCTGCAAAGAGCGCCTGCAACGTTGCAGTAAATTAAAGTTTAAAAACGCTGCACAAAGGGAACTTCTAGATCTGGTTTTGCTGCTCCACTATCCTTGTCTAAGGCTTGAGGAAATTTATGACTTCCTCCTCCTGCCTGTACCACTAAGAAATCTTCCAGGATATAAGTCTCCTAAATCCTCTGCCTACATGCACTTATAGGCAATTCAACTGAAAATGCAAGTCCTTTCGTTTGGGGGCAGGGAACATTCCCCCCAAACCTACTTTAAAAAACAAAACAAAAACCAAACCAAAACAAACCCCACCAAAACCAACACTCAGCCTTTCTTCAGTGGCTATAAAGAGTACTTTCATGCTTCTCTGCCATTAGTACTGTGTAGGGAGATGGTCTGGAAATAGGCAGCAGGCATTTCTGGATGTTATGTACCTCAAATAAATAAGTATGCCAAGAATTTTCATCTGTGGTTTCACTGCAGAAATCCTTGGATTTCTAGGAATAGGAAAGGAAAAAATTGTTTCATTCCTCTGCTAGAGGACATACTGTCACACATCTACCATGGGAAATAATAAGCATGTGACAGCATTTGGAATTCAAATTAGACAATGGCAGATTATTGTTTTTTTTTAAATTGATGTTTGAATTAAAAACGTTTTGTAATTCTCAGGTTTTTTTTACAGTAATCTGAGAACCTGGAGATTACATTTTAGCATAAAGGACATGTGGAAAATCTTCTTTTAAAAGGGAAAAAGAAAAACAAAGTGAAAAATACAGGCCTATTTAAAATAATTTTTTATATACCACAAAGAAGTAATAAAGATCAAAACAGATCTTTTCTTCCAATGAAGATCATCATTTGACTGTTAGAGAAGGTGCTGCTGAAATGAAAAGGCTGGTATTTCATAAGTAATATTTCAAAATTTACACTTTACAGCTATTTCACTGGAAAATAGTTGAGGGAGTGATATAATTCTTGACAGGCAAGTACTCCCACACATTGTCTCCATGTGAAAATCTTGAGGCTATCAACCACCAGCTGCTCAGAGACATTCACTAAAACCTAAAACCTTGTGTCACTGCCAAGTGAACTTTTCCTTAGGTCAACACCAAGATTTACTGGCACTCAGAACAGTATACACCGACTTCAAGGTAAAAAGAGTTTGACGCAAATATCTGAGATAGCCCTATCAGCTCCATATTTCAGCTCCTCCCACCTGAATTGGCTTCTCTTGTCTAAGTCAGCTAACACACAATTCAATAGCCTTGACTTACTGTGAGATGTGAGTTATTGGGGTCAACAGTGTCTCACCCTCCAGGTCAAGCTCATCTGCAAAGCTGTTGGTCCTGATGAAGGGTCCTGTGTTCACATCTAAAAACGTCGGGCTTTTTTTCACTGTGAGGAGACATGCAGGTAACAGTTAAAGCAATAGCATTCAGCTTTTTCAAAGGTCTAACACTCATTTGGGTCTCAGAAATTTTAACAGAACAGTGAGAACAGAAGTTATTGCAAACAATTGCATATACTGCAGAGTTCAGGAAAAGTAAAATTCTAATTCCCCTTCTGCCCCAAAGATCTTAAGCTTCTGCTGAAGGCTTCAAGCTAATAATTTTTTTCTTTTTCTTAATTTGTGGTTTTGTTTGTTTTGTTTAGACTCCTCATACACTAGAATATAGAGTACCTATATCACAGGCAGCTCCATGAACTATAAAACTTATTGTACAATACTCAGCCATACCAGGGACCACCACTCTACAGCAACAGTTCATTCCATCACAAGATCAGTTCTGTTTATATCATCTCTACTTTGTGCTGTAGTTCATAATACCATCTTCTGGGGTGTAACTACCATAACTAAGATCAAGAAAGCAGGCCTAGATCAACAAAGGAGCCTAAGTATTTTCACGGTGAACAATCAGCTCTTGTCAATCACTGTCTGACCCAGTCTACTGGTTCCCAACCCATCCTGGGCACAAAGTTGCCTCATGTTTGAGCCCAGACACAAAACAGGTAGCGAGATATTCAGTTCTTCCAAGATGAGATCCTTAGAGGGTAAATCATTTCACAAAATGTCTGATACCGAAAGCTTTTAGTCACAAAGTCACTTGTCAACCAAAACTTTCACAAATTCAACACATTAGGCAGAGTATCACAGATTTCATTTTTAAACTAATGCTCCTGAATTCTGCCAGATTAAGAACTCTTAGTGCTTTTTCCAGCATGGTCCTAACATTGTTAGAGAAGCCACAAAATCTGCATATGAATAAAATCACTATTGTATTTGTACATTACTGTAATTTTTTCTTACAGAAAATAAAAACAAGAAAAATTCTGTAGAAATCATAGGTAGATTGTGACACCACCATAGAAATCTTTATCTGCACAACTGTCTGGATCATTCAATAAAATAATTGTAAAGTTGTAATTTATGAAGTCTCTACTGAGAAAATTCTACAGTAAGTTTTAGCAAATGTTAGCTTCTTATTTTTGCTTTTAGTATCATGTTATTTAATCACTTTGCTGTAGCAATCATCCAAGACAGTGNGGAGGAACCACTCCAAACCAACCCTGTGCAACCTGCTCGCACAGAAGGAGGAGGGACCAAGGGTAGAACGTGGTATTAAGGAGAGCTTTCCTGCCCCAAAGTGCCTTGACACAAGGCTTAAGCAGAGCACTAGCTAGCATATACTGCCACGGAATATTTTTTATTATTTTGATTTTGGAGGAGTCTCTCTCACGAAACAGTGTTTAAATAAACTATGTTAAAAAAAGACACTATATTTCTAAATAAGTAGGCTATATGAAAAAAAAAAAAGTAAGCTTTAAAATAAACTCAGTTTAAAAGAACTCATTTTCAATGGATAATGATGAGTGAAAAGAAACAGGGAGCAGATGTAGCAAGGGATATTTACGATAATTCAATGGTCTCCAGGCTCCTAGCAGGGGGGTTGTAATATATGATCTTTAAAGGTTCCCTCCAACCCAAATTATTCTAAGATTCTATGAACTTTCCATTGAAGATTAAAATCACAATGGCAAGAAATTACGGATGGGTTTTCTATACTACCAACACAACAATTTTATATACAACAATAATATAGATGCAGATGCTACCCTGGTAGTGAAGTATTTGGCTAGCAAGACAGAAAATATTTTACACTTCCTCTTTTGCAAGTACAGACATAAAATTTATAACACTTCAAAGCATTTTTAATGAAAAATCTGGGTTTTAATTAATGTGTTTAGAAAATACCTCTGTTCTGCAGAAAATGTCTCTTTTTAAAATTTAAGTATTTGCAAATTACAGTCTGAAAACAATTCCAAACTCAAAATTCTACTAACATGCCTATGCTTTCTTTAAAAACCAGCACTATCATTTTCTGTGCCACAGCAGGCAACTCCAGACAGAGCATTGCAAAGATTTAGTAATTAACAAAGGTGATGGAGCAATGAAATATTATGAGCTTTACCTGGAGAGGAAGGAACGCTGGAAGACTGCTGGTCTGTGGAAAAGGATGGCCAGGAGCGCTGACAATCTGAGTTAGAGTAAAGATGGACATAAAACAAAGACAGATAGAAGAGGGGGGGGGAATAAAATAAAAATAGAATAATAATAAAATTAAAAAAAAAAAAGGAAAGAAAGAAAACATAAAAAAGCTCCAGACAAGCAGCTGAGGAGATGCAGACACACTTAAAATACAGTATTGTCTTACCTGACGTTTTTTAACTCAACATGAAAAAATAATGTGGAAAAGAATTTGTATGGCACTCACTCCTAGTGTGTATTACATGTTAGCAGCATATTAAACCACCACTAGGGGAGGCATCGTGTCTCTTCAAACCCATTCCTCATGACAGTGTCACGCGCCTGCCTCAAGCTTAATTTCTTGGGGAAAAATTTCAGGCAAAGTGTCAGTGACAAGAGAATCAGCAAACTTTTATGCTATGTTTAGTTCCTTTGAATAGCATTATTCTTTTAATAATTATTTCATTAAGAAATGCATCTAGACTCCCACACTGGGACAGAGTGATATTTTTCAGAAGTGTTGCTTTCCTTTTATGCAGAGAAAAAAATTCAAAATATAAACGAATTTGAGTTTAAAAAGTCTGAAACCCTCCTCATTTTACACACGTTCTGTCAGCACCAGGCATGCTCCAGCCACAGCTCCTGGGTCTTTCCTGAACTGATGGCACCAGGAGAACAGAGGAGGGGAGAAAAAGTAGGTGGAAATCTCCAGGTGCACAAGGATACTGGCAGGGAAGCCAGATGGGGGGGCCAGGAATGCAAATACTTGAATATGGGCAGTCCAAAGAGAGAACAAGAATTTACTGAATATGAGAAAGCAGCATATGGTTATGTGACTAGAGGTTTTTTTGAAGATCAAATTAAAGCTGAATGAGCATCTTTTTTCCTTGTACTTCCTAATTTGTTGTTTCTGAGCTTTTGAGTTGGCAGGTTCAGTTTTCTGTGTAAATAATCTTATTCACAGTACGTACAAATACACTCTCTCCTCTTATTTCTTGGAGCCACTGTGAGAACAGTGTTAGGCAACCTCTCAGGTTCACTGAGCTCACGCTGCCTGGCTAGGAAATAGAAACAGAACCTATGGCAGTTGGCAAAGGTCCTCTGATATTTTCCCTAAGATGATGGAACTTTTTATTCATGTAAAACAGGTGATTTCACAGCTCTTGCTGGTCTCCTGAGCTTGTTCCACCGTGCTCACCCCCAACAGAGATGCACTGTTTGGGATACACGGGAAAAGTGGGAACCAGAAAATGGGCAAATCAAGGATTGGTCCGGGGGAGTGTCAAGGAGATTCAGTTTGTTTTCTGCTATCTCACCATGTTAACTGCACCTGTGTTCCATGTGGGTTCAGAGGAGAAACATTGCCTTTTCAGACAATTTAATCCAAGCCTGAGCATACTTGCACGCAATTCCTGAAGTGGAGCCTCTATTGCCTTTAGTGGACACAGAGCAGGCAACTTACAGGTGGCTCCCAGCACTCTCACTAAATCACAGATATTTGCCCAGACCTAGCTCTAATCCCAGAGCCTTTGGGGAACATTTAATTGTTAAGAAAGCACTGAAGCAAGCACATTAGAAACATCACAGGGCTACATGGCTGCTTAAGTGATCACAGAATCCAGGAAAAGGGTAAAATAAATTATTTAATTTATGGGTCCCCATCTGTTCACAAATATCTACAGAGCATTCTTACAGGAACAGATGCATGTACTTCAGAATGCACAATATTAGAGGTCAACTCCAGAAATTTTTCTTCCATGCCAATGTATTTGTTTAGAAATTAATTCTCACCTATATGCTCAGATAGCTTATACTTTATTTATATGTGGATTATCTTTTTCTATTGGATGTGTATACAAGAACAATTTTTTCAATATCATTATCTCTATAAAAGAAGAGATCATCTATTTATCTAAATGAGTGCTCACTTTTCTCTTTGTAATGAAACTGTGGGTGCAATTGTGATTACAAGTATGAGAATGGGCTTTTTTATCTGTCTAGATCTCCTTGGCTGCTAAAGATTTCTTAGAAACTATATGGCACTAGACACACATGAAAAGCACTGCAAACATTACATTGTCATAAGCTGGCATGCCATAGATAGGATTGTTTTCCTCAACTTACCAAGCAATTTTAACATTCCTGTTTGTCCTGTATACTTGTAACAGTTTAGAGAGAGCAGAGCACAGATAAAAAAGAAAAAGAGATAAGTGTCAGAAGAAATTAGAGAAAAACCTTTAATTGAAAGCTATAGAGCTGATTTTTGAAGTGGTAGTAGTAGGCAGGCTGCAAATGATGTTGCCTTTTAACTAACTTGCACAGAGTGATAGAAGGTGGGACTTTCCAACAAGTAAACTGGACAAATGCTTTTATTTGTATTGTTTTGAAGAAAGGTATCTGTACTCAAAGTCGGAGACTAGGTTAAACTTAGCAATCATCCACCTTTTAACAGCTGTGTCATTTCTACCACCAGATGCAGTCATTCCTTAATAGAGGCTAAGAAAGAGTAGAAAAGCATGGGTGTTACAGAACAAGGCAAGAAAAAGACAGAAGCGTATCAAAAAAGTATGTGGAAGGTGAGTCTTTCTGCTTGAATTAAAATATGTCTGGTGCCAGCTCACATTGCTATCTTATTTTAAAGGTCATTACATTTAATTAGGTCAGCCAAATTTTTGAGGAGTAAAAACATAAGTACTTAAGGTATCCATAATCAATAAAACACACTGTAAAAATTCAACCTCGTTCTTGCTGCCAAAATTTGGGCAATACACATTAAAAAATTCTAATAAAAGTACATTTGTAAAAGAGCCACATTGTAAATTCAGAGTTATTTTGCAAGTTCATTACTGCTAAAGCAACTATAACTAAGCTATTAACTTTAAGGTGACTATCAAAGTCCTTTCTTCTTTTTCCTCATACTGTACCATTTTGAAAAGTGACAGTTAATATAGATGGATCCACATTTATCTTAAGTACTTCTGCTTTCCAAATTTGATTCACAGCCTACTCCACTGAGAAGATGGCAGGAACACGTGATGGTTTCATGTAGCAGACTATGTTCAGTGCAGCCAAGATGTGTCAATCCCTTTTGGTTGAGGTACAAGTATAATAGTAACACATCTTGGGTAAATTTTACATGGAAAAGCTAACAGCTAATCCCTGTAGTTTCAATTAATTGCAGAATTGGGGAATGTATGCACCAGCCCCAGAGACAACAGCCCTTCTGGCAGGCAGAAGTGACAGCAATCTTGGTTTGTCTGCAGTGGAGCATGCTCATTAAAGTAACAATTGAATTCACCCAGACCAGCCAGCAACCAAAGTCAAAAAGCAAAGTATTCATGCTTTAGAATGACAAGAACCTGTTTTCTCCTCATCTTCTCTCCTACAGATATTACATAGGACCAGTGCTTAAAACACTAGTAGAAGGCACTACAGTTACCGGCATTTTATAATGGAATTTCTTACCAGAATTTTCATACGCTTCAAAACTGAAATCAGGTTTTCTGTCCTCTGTCACGTGGTCATAAGTGATGTGTGGAACAGTTAACATCCTGTCTGGAGAAGAAGGCCCATTGTCCTTGTCTAACTTAAATTTCTTCTTTTTAACCTAAAAATGCACAAAA
>VZTM01019523.1:1556-15909 GCA_013400555.1 Jacana jacana
AGGTTCAAACTTCAAAAACACTAACTCATTAATGTAAATCAAGACTATTATATGTGCCTACTTAGTATCCACGTTTTCCTGTCAAAACTTGATTACGCAAACTAGGGATTTGCCTTTTGGGACACTGGCTTCAGCACTACAGCCACCTACTGCTTACTACTCCAGTGAAAGCAGCAGCCATTCGACCTGCATAACCACTGTATGATCCAGTGTTACTATCTTTATAATGCTCTAACAATAAGTTTATTTTTGTAAGTCAGGGACAGAATTCCTCAACTGCTGAACAGTAACCTTATTCAGCTACAGTTAAAAATGAGGAACTGGTAAGGCACAGTGATGCAAATGGTGGGTGTGATTAGAAGTCCAAGATTATTTCCCTAAGATGTTTACCACACCATAAAAACACTCACTCAGATATTTTTTCAAGTTGCCATGAGAGGCTAACAAAGATTTCTTACATACCATTCCTCGGCCAGAAAAGGCGGGGCATTTTTGTCTTCAAGTACTACTTTCTAGGAGTCTGTTTGGCATTTTCTTATCAATCTATCTATTATTGTTCATAAAATTCAGAGGTAATAAAAGTGATACCTGTAAATGACTACTACAGTCCTTCCTAAAGGCGTCCTGACACACTTTTTGAGAACCAAAAAAGCGTTTCAATAAACCTCTACACCCACATACGTGTGAAGTGCTCAAATTCTTTCGATATCTTTTGAGTCCATTAATCACTTCCACTAAAAGTCCTATTTTTGCAAACATGCACTCACATGCGAACTTCACATTTGATTTAGAACACATGCGTTTTTGTCATGGAACTACTCAAGAGTTAGTTACTGAACTGATGGGATCCTACCAATGATTTCTGATAACTCTAAGGATCACCTGGAATCACTACACTTTTTTAAAGAAACTGTATGATGCCCGTTGAAAGCTTTAAGTATACTGAAGGGTACGGGGTTTTCTCTGGAGAATACTCATTACTGAGCTCAAACATTGTTTGACCCCACCTATTTTTCATTCCGACAGAATCCTTGGTGTATTTGCCACTAGTGCATTTTTTTTCCTTTTTGCCATCCAAGTGCAGATGATTTTCCACTTGTATCAGTACAGTACAGTATAGTACAGAACTTTAGCAGAATAAGTATCACTCAGAAAGAAGTCTTTGCATTCCGTGGAACATCAATTTTGGGTTTGGTATTTTTGTTGCCAGAATAAAACAAGTTCTAAATTAGTTCTTCTACGACCAAAAACTAATGACAAAAAAGATAAAAGTGTTATGGCACACACGCTCCCCCCCAATTTAAGTCTTAGAAGAAACTATACATTATTTGAAAAGAAGTACAATATCTATAAAAATCAAACATTTCCTGGGGAAGTGGCCTAATATTTATTGCAACTCTTTGTACAAGCACCACTCCATTGTTCTAGCAACAGTAGATAATGATTTTGGCTGGCCTCGTGCTGACCTATAATATTTATATGCCAAAGCATTTATCAACTTCATAAAACCCAACAGACATATTACTATGTAAAAGGAAGTAGATTTCCTTATTACAAGTGTTTCTTCCTGATACTGCTTCATATCTTGAAGGAAAACAAATGGTACCAAAGTCCACCCAGACATTTTTTTTTAAAAAAAATATATATCCTTCATATTCACCAAGAAAGCTCATGGAAATGCTTTTGGGGAAAACTCAGGGAGTGAACAAAATTGCTGTTTTTTCTTTTTTTTTGGCGGGGCAGGGGGGAAGGGGAGTGGGAGCAGCAGGGAAGGAACATGCAGAGTTGCTAAAAAAGAAAAAAAGAAAAGCCAACCTCAAAACCAAAGCACACATTAAACTGAGAAATATGTTCTCAAGGTAGAAAGTAGGCAACAGAAATTGAGATTTCCATTTTATCATTTCCTTTAGATTAAAAAGGAAGCATTGATTAAGGCCAGTGAATATGAATTATAATGGATGTTTTATGCCAGCACAGAGTCATCCAAAAACCACAGTCATGAAATGATGGAATGGCTTGGGCTGGAAAGGACCTTTAATGATCATCCATGGCCAGTGTTGGTCTTGCCCCTAAGTCCAAAGACAAATGTACAGGAATTCCTCATTGAAAATCTAGGAATATTATTTCAGTTTCATACAATCATAGAACGGTGAGTGTTGGAATAGACCTTAAAGATCATAGAGTTCCAACCCCCCTGCCATGGGCAGGGACACCTCCCATTAGATCAGGTTGCTCAAAGCCCGGCCTTGAACACTCCCAGGGATGAGGCATCCACAACTTCTCTGGACAACCTGTTCCAGTGCCTCATCACCCTCAGAGTAAAAAATTCTTTCCTTACATCCAATATAATTCTACCCTCTTTCTGTTTAAGACTGTTCCTCCTCGTCAAATCACTACAGGCCTTGGTAAAATAACACTGGTGAACAACAGTGTTATCAGTTCTTGTACAGAGAACCTACACCAGCCAGAAGCAGTTACGCAATGGACACTTCCTGAAGAGGCAGGTGTACGTGACATGCACATGGAAGGACAAGTTGTTCTATCAAGCTATAAAGAAAATGCTTTGTAACAGAACATACTAGAAGAGAACTGTGGCAAGAAGAATCATTGTATCCCAATTACCTAACAATTTATAAAGAAGCCGTGGCCTCCCAAAACAACACATCTTCTGCACTTAAATACCACAGTTAAAATGGACCCAGGTGCTACAAAATACCACACCTCCTAGCCTGTTACTTGGGTGATAGAGGCTGTGCAAAACAAATGTTTAGAAGACGTGTCACGCTTTTACATGACTCAACACACATCTGAGATGCTAAGAACAGGTAAGCTCCTGCCATCTAAATTCATGACCTAACACAGAAGTAGGGAACTACGGTTGCTGCTACCACCATAACACAAGTTCCTTCACATGATGGTTGAGCACTGAAAAAACCCCAACTCCTCTACTTGGAAACCCATATATCATGGCAGACAGTTAGGAATTAATTTGTACTTTGTTTGCTTCACAAGAAATCCAAGATACTAAATGAATGAAGGTGCTCTGCGGAACAAAATGCTTTAAATGCCCCTGAAAAAAAGTGATATCGTAATTGAACTGATGCTCCATCACATTTCCATCAAGTGTACCAAGAAAGGGATATGGATACTTTCCATCTTTATTAATCAAACCGAATGAAAAGGTTAAAAACATGAACAATAACAAAATTTGGAACTCAAAGTGGAGGAAAAAAAGCCCCCACAAAACAGATTTGTTTTGCTTGTTAAAAAGACATGAGTACGTAGGATATGATGAGTCAGAGAGTGCTCTCTACTGAAAAAAGTATATTAAAAAAAGCTCCTGACATCAAGGGCAGAACAGCCACAAATTCCACCCTGGTTTTCCTCTAATCCACCTCAATGCAGCCAACCCAACAAACAAATTGTCTAACTTTGGGTTTTTTTCACAAGCCATTACCAAATATTTCACCAACACAAACAAAAACACTCCCCAAAACCCTACAGCTCCCCCCAAAACCCTCAAACACGCAATGACAAACTGTATACATTTTTTTTTTCAATTTTATGCACTAACATTAACTTACACAGCAAAATTATGGAATACAAAAGACTAATCAGAATCTGTTCACCCCTTGTGTAATATGAGTAAATTAGTATAAAATTTTGTTACATCTCAATTATTTTAGAAAACTTGTTCTTTATACAAGTTGAAGTTCTTACCATAAAAGTTTCTGTTCTGCTGAGATACTGAGTGTAACACACTGTCAGCTTTTCTGGTTGACAAGTTCTGTTCGCTGTAAGAGAAACATACATGTATTGTGAAAGCTTAAACTACTGACCTACGATCACAAACTTTATTGCCTTGAGTGTGCCCAAGCGTAAAAACCTTGCCTTTGTGAAACAGTCTTGTTATCATCACTGTCACAGTTTTTAGTAACACACACACACTTTACAGAAGATATGTTAGATAGTAGGGGTGACCCTTTAATACTTTTAACACTGCTCTCTTGTGTGACAGGCTGTGCAGATGCAGAGAAATTTAGGATGACCTGAATCCTTTAATATGGACAGGCATAAAAGCCATACACTTTGGGAGGCTGCTATTCCCAGTTTGTCCTGGAGATTGGATGCCAAATCATCCCAGCCCTACTCTAGAGTACAACAGGCTTGCTCTCTCAAGAGTGCTCTTCTGTTTTATGGATATAAACAAGATTCAAGAGGGAAGTATGGGTTCTGGTAGGAACTACGTTCTACATACAGTTTAAGACAGACAATACAGAAAACTGCATGTGGAAGGTTGATAACTTTATGTTTCACAGCACCACAGTCATTTAAGTTGGAAGGGACCTCTTCAGATCTAGTCCAACCCCTCATGCTCATGCAGGATGAGCTACAGCAGGCTACCCAGAACCACATCCCGTTGGGTTATAAGTAACCCAACATACAGAGACTTTACAAGGTCTCTGGGTCAACAGTTTTGTTACTAACTAGCTTACATCAATTCTAAGTTTAATAAAATTTAACCACTAACAACACTTTTGGCCAGTTTTACTAATTCTGCACTTTTCAGCAAAGATTTCTTTCAAACAGGTCAATCACTTATCAGGTGATTGATATATCTGAGCTGTTCTAGAAAACTGAATTTCAGAATGACCACTGCAATAGAGTGCAAGATTCACCTACTGCCATTCCCATCTCCTTGTCTGTACAATTGCTACAGATATGATGTATATAGACACTTGTATTCCATTACAGATAGCAAGTTACCCACAGTCTAAAAAACTTGTAACTTCAGAAGTGTAGCAATTATTTCAAATTAACACGCCCTGCCACTCAGCAGGGCTTAGCAGTTCTGGCTCACAGCCATACATATAGGGCTGGGTGCCTTACAAACAGGACTAGTGTTACAGCCTCAGAGTAGACTTAACACTTCATTGCCCACACCCTTATTTCTAGATACATAGCTAGCTTTCTACATACCTGACCTCAAGTGCATAGAGTACCAAAAAGCATGTTTTCATGACTTTTTTTTTAAACAATACATGAACATCATACCTTATTTTTCTGTAAATACAATTTATGCAAGTTCTAAGAGCATTACCATTACCTGCAGGAAGCAATTTCTTTAACATTCTTAACATCTGCTGGATTGATTCCTTCAATAACAGGCGAGTCCGGATTTGCAGATCCATTGCTGATATGATCACTACTTTCATATCCAGATTCTGTCCTCTGAATTTGCCAGTTATCACCAAGGATTTTTCGCTCTGTAAATCCTTTGCTTTTTTCAGCATTCCCTTTTCCCTCCGAATCCAGTGAACTTCGACTTCCTGTATCCTGTTTTGTTTCATCTTCATATATAGTCATCAAGACTTTCTGGAGTTGGTTCTCTTTTGGCCAATGGTTAAAGCTTCGCTCCTTTTCATGCTTAGATTTACTGTTTGGATTTACCTTGTGCTTTGGGCTATGCTGTTTTTTCTCTGTCTCGCTGAAAATGCTGTCTACATTTAGTGTCTCTCGCATAGGTTTCCAACCTTTGCTTCTGCTTCTGCTGCTGACGATACTTCCTTTGTCCCTAGAGTCTTGACTGGTGTCTGTATCATAGCCAGTGACACCATCTGTCCGGGTCCTGACCATTGGTTTCTCCCCTGGAGGAAAAGCTTCTGGTTTATTCGATCCAAGCACCTGTACAGAAAGCTTTGCTTGGTGAGGTGCATTGTCATGCCTATAGGAGCCTTTTCCCTGGCTGCTGTATATGCGCGGATCAGCACAGTGTCTAAGTCCGTTTCCAACTGGAGGAGACCCCAACTTAACATTGGAGCGATCTTCCCCAATCAAATCTTAAAAGAAGGAAAATAAAAAAGCTCTATCAAAGTTCTTATTTATATTTAAATGATATTTTATGCTACCTGAACAAATTCAGTACATATTTCAGAATACTGAAAAATGGGAAACTAATCACAGAATTGTAGTAGAAGGGACCTTTGCAGATCATCTAATTCAACCCCCCAATCTTACAGTGTGTTCTCTTAAAAAGAGATAGTAGTGATGCTAAAAGGTATTTAAAAGCATTGATCATATTTTTAAAATGTACCTCTTTGTCTCCCAGACTCTTTTCTCGGTCCTTTGTCTGCATCCTTCCGTAAGGATGAGAAGTTTTTCATATCAGCAGCTTTCTGAGCACACTCTCTGGATATGTCCTTTAGCCTGTCCTTCTGATCACTGTAGCCTAACTTAGCTGCAAAAAATACTCTTTGTCAAAGATCATTACTAAAAAGTTATTCATCATCAAAACACACATATATTTATGTAACCACAACATTTAGTTTTTAATATTGGTACTACTTTAGAAGGACTAAGCAGTAAGACTAATTACAAAACACAGATTAAGAAAATGAGACATAGATACAAATGTATGGGTGTCTCCAAGGAGCCCACTAAAAAGAGCTTACAGAAGAAGCATTATGTCAAGCATGTCTGTTATCTCTTACTTTTTAAAGCTGAAGGCTCAAGCCATTCTGCAACCATATACTAGATAAATCAAATTTTATGAATTATACTGAAAAAACAATTCTAAGTTTCCACTTCTCTAAATGTAAAGGTTTACTTTTACTAAAACACTTTATGCTTATGAAAACAAATCCTTCTATTTATAAAAAGATAAATACTGACCATTTTTGAGTCATCGCTCCACCATAAAAGACTTAACCAAGCCAAGTGTTCTCAGCTTTAAAAAGTCTAGGAATTCAACAATAAGACAGAAGAGAAACACCTCTCTGCCCGAGAAGTATGGGAAATTCAGAGCAAAAGCACTGAGAAGTAACACAATTCACTGCCCCGTGACTTCTTACAGCTTGATGTGCTTGGGAGCCTAAGGTACAGGCAGAACACATTTTTAAACAGATAGTACAACTTTTTTAGTATTCTTTCCAAACATAAGATAAAGTCCATGAGTATAAGGGACTGCAAATGATGCTGCATACCATGATACGGTTAGGGAACAGCGTTCCTTAAATAGCCAGCAATCCACAGAGCCACACCACGTGCTCCAAAAGATCAAATCAGCTTCTATTTTCTAATATGCCTTTTAACTGACAACATGATTGGAAGACATAAAAAATGTTTCAGAAATGGATCGAGGCCCTGAGAGCCACTTCAGTGCAGGAATAATGAGGGATCTTAAGAAAAATAAATCTACATTTACAGTTTTCCACAAAAGTTAATGTTCTATGGCAGGTATTACTTAAAGATTAGTTGTTGATTTAAAATTTCTTCAGGTCAATGATGGAATTCTTCCTTTAGAAGCAGTTCTAGTTCAGAGGTCAGCACATACTCGAAATGCTATTAGCTTAAATATTTTGTAATACAATTTTGGGGTTTTTTGGCAGTGGGGAATACATACCTGGACCTCTACCACCACTAGCTTGAATATGGCTTCTATTGAATGCTGAATTATCTGGCTGAAGTTTTTTATTATTCCTTTGATTAGCGAGGTCTGCAATTCCATTCTCTTTCGCGTGGTCTGACTTAGGAGCAGAATGTTTTTCAAATCCTATCAAATAACATATCTATCTTTAGAAATGAAAGGCACCCTAATTAAAGTTTCCAATATGTAAATTAAAAAATAAGAAAAGGTTTTAATCGCAGATTAAAAAAATAAAAAGAAAAATCTCAGAGAAAAACAACATCCCATTCCAATATGCTAGGCAATAAGGTTCTGTAATGTTATATATGTACATATATATACTGCCATATTTGTAGTGGTAGAGTGTGGTGGAATAGGGTCTTCAATCCTTTCTTCCCTGAGGCAGTCTATGTCATATTGCTACTCATTATGTAAAGAGGAACATGTATGTCAAAATCAATTGGCCTTCTATTTAATTTCCTTGTATGTTATGTTTAACGTTAAAACAAACAACAAAATCCAACCCCATGACAGCAGTACAAGCTACAGAACCAAAAGACTGGATTTTTATATATTGGGGCCTGTGATATACAAATTTCTGAGAAGTTTCCAGCAGCTCCTTCTGATTTTTTTTCAAAGTCCTGAATTGGTGATCTGTGTGTGTGTGTGTACATATATACACACATACACACACTTTCAGATACTTTAAGTAAAACCTCATAGAAATACAGAGGTGTATCTTTTTATAACATTTTAAAGATATTTTAAATGTATCAATATACACATAAGACCATTCACATATACAAGTATGATTTTCTTCTGAAATTACAGATGTTACGTGTAGTTATGACCAAACAATTTACAACTGAAAATCTTTTCTGCCGTTTATCCATGAATCTCAATTTGTATTCCCATATCAGATAAAAGCCAAACAGTTCTAATATTCAATATCTACAATAATCTATTTTCTTTTGAGGCCCTGTAGATAATTATTGATCAAAGTATTTACGAACAAAGCAGCTAATCCATTCCTTCTCCTTGTAAATCCTATTTCAAAAATATATTTGATACTATTATTAAAGAAAAGAAAAAATCTTAATTACCCAAGTCCTCCCCATTTCCTCCTGCTGCTTTGCATTGAGACCAGTGAATAATCTGCTTGGGAGCATCTTCTGGAGATACAGCTGTGCCATCTGGGTTAGCATAAAACAGCAACAATGGCTGAAAGTGACATCGAATGCACCTGGAGACCACATCTTTCCATTTTGTTCCAATCTAAGGGAAACAAAGCAAAACAAAAACCCCAAAACTTTTGTCCATACCACTGAATCCAAGTATGGAGAAAATAATTTATTAAGGAACAGGTATCAAATGCTTAATTGCAGCAGTACACTAGGATTCAGTATTTTGTCAAGAGTTTATGTGAATTGCAGCAAAAAGCTAGAACTAGCATTACATGGGCTAACAATCAGAACATCAACACTACAAATACAGCTGCCAGTAATTATGACTTCCAAGTTCAACAGTAGACAAGTCCATCAACCTTCTGAAACATTTGGCATTTGGAAGGCAGAACTGTAAAGTGGCACAGTCAATTCTAAAATTCTTTAATGAAAACTTACTTACAAAACTTAAGGTTCGTTAAAGAGACAAAAAAAGACATTTGTTTGCCCTGTTCTAAGTTTAGTATCAGAAGAACAGAATCTGGAAAAGTAAACTACATTACACTTGATAGCAGTAGAAACAAATATTTACCTCTTTTACATTAGCATCATCAAACAACACCCATTTGCAACTCTTGGTGTGAAAGGCAAAGGCACAGTAATGTCGGCTTGCGTAGCAAATCATTCCCACAAGAAAAAGTTCACTATTTTTGGCATTTTCATCTGTTACCCTATAGAACAGCTGTAAAAAATGGTTACAGATTTTACAATACGTGTAAAATATTTAGGTTCAATTTCCAGACCTCCTACTGGCATGTCACCAATGCAACTGGTATTAAAAAGCCTGTTGTTCAATACTATTTCTCACGAATATAAATAATGTTTTTTGCATTTATTAGGTTCATTTTAACATTTATTTTTGCATAGCTGAAACAGTAAAACAGTAATGCTCTGGAATAGTTCCAAACTGAGAGTTCAGGTTGTTCCGCTTGGAGAAGAGAAGGCTCCAAGGAGACCTTATAAACAGCCTTTCCTTCTCTGAAAAGGACCTACAGGAGAGATGGGGAGGGACTCTGTCAGGGATTGTAGCGATAGGATGATGGCTAATGGTTTTAAATTGAAAAAAGAGGAGATGTAAATTAGATACTAGAAATAAACTCTTTACTGTGAGGGTGGTGAGGCACTGGAACAGGTTGCCCAGGGAAGTTGTGGATGCCCCATCCCTGGAAGTGTTCAAGGCCAGACTGGATGAGGCTTTGAGCAACCTGGTCTAGTGGAAGGTGGCCCTGCCCATGGCAGGGGGGGTTGTAACTCAATGATCTTTTAAGGTCCCTTCCAACTCTAATCATTCTATAACTCTAAGAAGCTGAAATGATATTCCTAGATTTTCAATGAGGAATTCCTGTACATTTGTCTTTGGACTTAGGGACAAGACCAACACTTCTGATGAGACTTCTTCCTTTCACAGAAGCTACATCAAGCAGCACACTATGTAGAACACTAAAAGTAGACATGAACTTTGAAGTTAAATTGTACTTTATAAAAAAATACATATGTATGTATTTAGACTTTGTATTGATATAGATAAGATACATGTAAAATGAATAACCAATAGGAAGTTTCAGGTCAGATACCCCAGGAAGATAAAGTTGTGTTGCCAGATTCCGCATAACCTCTTCTGTCAGGTCAGAGTGTTCCGAATCCCAGACTAAACCAATCGTCACAATCTCGGGACAATTCATAAGAACGCGACGAATTTTTATTTTTTGACCACAATTACTCTAGAAAAAGGGAAAAAAATATGTGATGAGAGAGAAAACAAAGTCCGAGGTCGAGTTACTGGACAAATCATAAACATCATAAAAGCACTCTGATGAACACCACAGCTAAACTTCTACATCCAACCACCACCTTAAAACAGAACATTTCTGAAAATATCCAAGTCACCATTACAGTTTCTCTTTTATTCCCTGTCCGTTTCACCATTTAGGTTTAGGTCTGTATGTTCTTGTATACTTTTCTATGGTTCCTAAATTAACAGTATGTATACAGAACCATTTAAAAAAAGACAAATATCAACTAAAGCTGTTTCAGTCCAAAAATACACCTGTTCCAACTTAATCAAAAACCCCTAGCTCTGTGTTCAACATAAAGTGAAGAGTAAATACAGACTTAATACCTTGACTTTCTAAACAGGCCACTTCCAACTACAGTACTTTGTTTATCTATAACTAGAACAATGAAATATAATTTAAGGGCTTTTTTACTCTAAGCTGGACTGTGCTGAAGTGGCCACAGACAATCTTGATTTTAGGGGAATACTTTAGCCTGACTTAATATCCTGAGAAGTTCTCCTTTGCACCTTAAAGTAATGCAACATCTTGGTTTACTTACAGGACACTTTCTGTAGTCATCAGCAGTATTTGCTGCCTGCAGCAACTCTGCAAACATTTCTGGTTTGAGACGTTCATGCCTCTCCATCACTTTTTCTACTTCATTACTGTAAAAAAATAAATGGAAACAACTGTGGATCCCCCTTGTTAAGAGTTAAACAGATTTCAGTGAACTCTCAATTAACTATATTTTATGACTAAAAAGAAGATAAATAGGTAAAACAGTAGCAATGCGTACTTCTTGTCAAGCTCTCTCCACATCTTGCTTTTGAAATACAAGCGTTACTTTTGGACAGTATCTCAAAAATACGTTTTAAGAAAGGAATACACATTCATTTTTAACACAGCATTTCTCTGTCATGCTTTATTATTGGAAGGGTGCATGTAGAAAAAATGAGATAGAAGAAAAGCTCTTACCACAGGGCTGTGGTAGAAATATAACGCACAAATTCCGTGAAAGGCAACGGGTCTGATGATGCCCCACAGCTGCGACATACACACTACAAAAATAAAAATCCCTTTATTTTATTCATTCTGGACTGTGGAAAGAAATCATTTGTTCGAGCAATCAAAGGTCTGACCTGTTCATACAGTGTCATAGCAAACTTCTGATGAGAAATACAGGATTTTGAAGTGCACATATCTGTTTCACTGTTTGGCACTAGGTGAAAATGAATCCGTTCAAGGATATTTTCCTAAATAGAAATAATAACGTAAGTACTGATGAAGTCAGAATATATTACAATTTAATACTCCAACTACTACCCTTGACTCCAAAAAGCCCACCTACAAAATTAATATATATTTAATTCCGTCCCTATTTACAACCCAGAGGATGGCAATTCTCTTCATCTCAAGGTTTCCAAACATCTAACATTAGATGAGTTACCCAATTGTTCTTCCAGAGTGCATTCACCTTTGAAGGAAGGGAATCTTCAAGAGAAATTTAAAAAGCTGCCTGACAGTAAAACAAATGCTAGTGTCATTGTATGCAATGACTGAAATATTTTTTGGATCAGGCCTCTGTCTCAGTTATTCTTGACACTGTGGTGTTTTTCTCTGCGTATCAATCTCACCATCTGATTACATTTAGCACATGGGCCACCACAAGTACCAGTGACAGAAACATGGAAAAAGCTCAGAAATAGTATGTGTCTGATCCATCCCAAGTCTTACTTTTTAACCTTAAAAGCATTATGTCACTTGCCTCCCACCTGTGAGCCTGGAGCTATCAAAACAGACCAGTTTGCTATCCACAAAATTAAAGTAATTCCACACAACTAACACAATGCTTACAAAGCATTCTGCTGCATCATCCATGAATCCAAGCTGGAAACGCTGTTCATCCTTAAAACTTTCTGCCAGGGCATGTCTCATATTATCTGATGGGAGTGCTTTTTCTCGACTGTGTTGAAATTGTGAAAATATTGCCTAGGAAGAAATACAGTTACTGAGCTTCCTTTGCCACTTGACTAGACACTCTTGTTCTACACAGCTACATCAGTTCTTATGCAGCATGTCTAACCAGCAAATATATAAAAAGTTTGTAAATCTATAAAATTTTAGAAATCACTGTTTTCTCTTGAAATTATTAAGGTTCTGTGGTTTGTTATTCATTCCATTATGAGAAGTTATGCTACCAAATTGGTCCAGCAGAAAACCACCATAGAAGTTCATAAAAATGCAAGTGATGACTTTAGCTCCCAGGAGCAGCACAAGCCCTAGTCTCTAATTATGCAACTTTTAAAATTTGATCACTGGAATAGTGGTTCATGCATACGTATCTCACCCTTAGAGATGGTGTGCATTTCTTGGGGCATAATACTACAGGGTTAGTCTAACACCTATCATTCATTAAGTAATGTAACATTCACATTATTACTTCCGACTGGAGCGTATCTTTATTAAATTACAGACAGGCAAGAAACTCCCATAAATTAGACAGAATGCTGATAAATCCTTGCTATTAAATGAGCTCTCTACTGAACCAGTGCACACAAGAGAACAGCTCAGTATCTGCAGTTCCAGAACATAAGTTGCACTTGAGTTTTTATTTCCCAGACAGAATAGTTGACTACTACTTTTCTTTCTGGCAGAGATATGTATGCAAGTGATCTCATCATTTAGCAAATAAGGGAGGTTGATTTTCAAAGAACTGAAAGTTAAAATTTATTAAATGAATGAGAAAACATTTGCTAGTATTAAAGGGCGTATTCCACTGTTCAAGAATGCCAAGTCAAACTTTAGGGAAAAAGATTAAGATAATAAAAGCAAAACAAATCAGGAGAAGCCATGTAAAATATAAATAAGGATAAGCATTCTTCACATTGGTCTCCTACAGTTAATAAAAAAAACCCTAAAAGTCTGTTGGGGCAGCAGGAAAAGATACAAAGATAAGCATATTCCCAGTGCTAACAGAGTAGTGTTTTAACCATGATGCATTCCAGGGTAAGCGTTATAATAGCCCAAGAGCACCCCCAAAACCACAACCTGAGTTACAAACAAGTCATTGAAATGCATCCTCATCCAGCACATACAGTGCACAAAAATCAAAATGCCCCAGGTTCTGAACACAAAACAAACAGAATCACTCAACCAGTACCTCTAAAAAGCCAAGAAAACAAAACTAGTTGTGTACATAATGACTGAGGACAGATGCTTTCAAATGAGTTAACCACAATGTTTTGTGCTCAATACCTAGGCTACTGGCTATCCATGGGGTTATAAAGATCACAACTATATTGCTAAAACATAACTAATTCAATTTTAACTGCTTCTTATCAATATTTTTGGGAGTATAACAAAATAGGAAAATATGATAATCCAGGCAATGTAAAATATTCAGGTAGAATAAGCCATTTAGTTAAATCACACAAGATGATGCATTATGGAAGTAACCAATCCTTTAAGAACAGATACTTGAAAGAATAAAGAAAATTTCAAGTCCTTAAATTACAGCATCATTATGAAGCAGAAGAAGCTAGTGTACTGCTTTGGCAGGGGACTTAAAGTGATGACAAACCTACCTTATTTTGTACTGGAGCCCCAAAAACTATAGGAAGAGCAAGGGTATTAAGGTACAGCAAGTGGTATTCTTAGCATGGAAAAAAGAGCAGCACCTGATCTTCTGAAATGCATCATTAGAGTGGAACAACTCATTACTTACAGGATCACCTGTGACACAGCGCAGCACTACCTTCATGTTTCTGAGCACAATGAAGCTGCTACATTATTTTTAACTACAATTTCAGTGATATGATTATTCGTTAAGAGTATGTGCTGTAACACATACACTCCAGCAACTGTCACCCTTCCATTTCTCTTCATTTCTTAAAGGTGTTTCCAGTGCAACGTTGAAGAAGACTGTATGTGACCAGAATTCCACATGTAAT